>OZ035838.1:684279-719279 GCA_964034765.1 Knipowitschia caucasica | reverse complement strand
TCATGTGTTACTGCTGAAGTACCTGTGCTCATGTGTTTCTGCTGAAGTACCTGTTCTCACATGTTTCTGCTGAAGTACCTGTGCTCATGTACCTGTGCTCACATGTTACTGCTGAAGTACCTGTGCTCATGTACCTGTGCTCACATGTTACTGCTGAAGTACCTGTGCTCATGTGTTACTGCTGAAGTACCTGTGCTCACGTGTTTCTGCTGAAGTACATGTGCTCATGTGTTACTGCTGAAGTACCTGTGCTCATGTGTTACTGCTGAAGTACCTGTGCTCATGTGTTACTGCTGAAGTACCTGTGCTCACATGTTACTGCTGAAGTACCTGTGCTCATGTGTTACTGCTGAAGTACCTGTGCTCATGTGTTTCTGCTGAAGTACCTGTGCTCACATGTTTCTGCTGAAGTACCTGTGCTCATGTGTTACTGCTGAAGTACCTTTGCTCATGTGTTACTGCTGAAGTACCTGTGCTCACATGTTTCTGCTGAAGTACATGTGCTCATGTGTTACTGCTGAAGTACCTGTGCTCATGTGTTACTGCTGAAGTACCTGTGCTCATGTGTTACTGCTGAAGTACCTGTGCTCACATGATACTGCTGAAGTACCTGTGCTCACATGTTTCTGCTGAAGTACCTGTGCTCATGTGTTACTGCTGAAGTACCTGTGCTCACATGTTTCGGCTGAAGTACCTGTGCTCACATGTTTGTATATGTGTTGTGTTTCCACAGATGAGTCATTATCTGACAGTTCCAGCGAAACCCCAAGAACGACCTTCAGTGAGAAAGGTCAACTTTGAACCGGGTCAGTCCAGTTCAGACCAAACCCTTTTCTTTCTAAAATATATACGGTATATATGAATATATATTATATATATATATATATATATTAGGGCTGTCAAACGATTAATTTTTTTTAATCGAGTTAATTACACCTTAAAAATTAATTAATCGTAATTAATCGCATTTCAAATATTGGCAAAATTATGCCATATTTTTCTGTAAATGGTTGTTTGAATGGAAAGATAAATGACAGCTTAGTGAACATATGAACTGTATTTGTTTGTTATAACAATAAATCCATATAAAATGGAATTAACATTATTAACATTCTGTCTTTCTGTTTAGACTCAGACCAAACCATTGTTTGTTACAGATGAGGGACATTTCAAAACAGTCAGAAGCAGAATGTCATTAAATCTGTTTGATTTGCTCACAACATTACTTTTTTTGGCACAACTAACATGAACTGATGGTCGAAAGGAAAATTAGGTACCTCAGCTTTAATTTAGCGAGTGCGCTTCGGGAGAAGACACGGAGGAGACTGAGGCTCCTCCAGCTTCAGCGCTGTACATATTGTGTGCATCGGTTACACAAAGACACGTACGCACACTAGAGAATAGTTCTGTAATAGTTCTGTGCGTGGTCTTGGATATTTATTTATTCTTAAGGATAACCCCTTGAGATGAACCATCTCTTTTTCAAGGGGGTCCTGCTCCCATATGATCCCATTACGCAGCGCCGTTCGCCGTGACCACAGCCGCTGGAAGTGGGAACGGTCCAGAGCGCTGTGGCGCCCGCAGCTCATCATGCAGAGCTCATACAGGAAACAACAAGTGCCCCGCGGTCACTCCCAGAGACCTGCTCTGTCCCCGTCTTACACACGCATGTGTCCGCGGCATTCTGAGTGTTATTATGGGACGCATGGGCATGCGTCAAATGCGTTCATTTTTTTAGCGCGATTAATGAACAAAATTAATTAACGTGCGTTAACGCGATAATTTTGACAGCCCTAAAATATATGTATACATATTAGGGGTGGGAATCTAAGGGTACCTCACGATTCGATACGATACACAGCTCACGATAACGATTATATCACGATATGACGATTATCGATATATTGGTCAGAAATATACAATATGCCAATTTATGGCATAAATAAAAGAAAAGATTTAAGTTAAAAAATACTCTTTATTTCATGATAAATGGAACGGAGATGCGTAATGTAGCCATATATTAAGTATTGATACTAATAAAAAAATAAAAAAAATCGATATCGATACTTGGCAAATGCATATCGATAATCGAATCACGGGAGAAAGTATCGCGATATCGATATATTGTCACACCCCTAATACATATAATGTTATTATTCCTGTACCTGCTCCTCAAGAGCAAACGTTTCAGTCTGTAAAGTCAGAGGCCGAGCAGCGGAGGTGTTTCCACTGTTTTTGTCTCATTAATCCTTGTGGTTCTGAATATTATTATATTATTTATTATTATATTATTATATTATTTATTATTTATTTTCTGTTTATGACTTCACTGGTTTTATATTTTACTCCTTGTCTGTGATATTTGTCGTTTTACGTCTCACTTCAATACTTATACAATATATCGAAGAAATATCGTTATCGCGATATTGGTTTGTGCGATATCAAAACGATGCACAAACATTGTTTTGTTTTTTTCTTTTATTAAAGACGACGAAACTGACACATGTTGTGCTTATTATTAGTTATTTGTGTTACGCTGCAGATGCACTTTTAAAGACAAAAATATCGTAATAGAAATACTAAACACTCGTATCGAACATCAGCCCGATGATATTTCACTGCTGCTGTTTCGGTTTTAAAACATAGAATCAAAAACATAAATATTCGGAGCCATTTGAGTGATAAGTTCTTTTTTATTCTTTCATCAACAAAAACAACAGAGACTTTGTTCATCACTCAAACATTTTTCAGACCAAAAGGACTGAAGTTTGACACATATTTCATGAACATGTTTTGTTTTTGCAGAGCACAAAGTTTACACGTACGACGAGACGGAGAGTCCCAACAGGAGCCAGTCTGTGGGCGGCTCCAGCGACACGTCACGACCGACCAATCAGAGGGCCGCACCAAAGAGACCAACCAATCAGAGCACAGAAGAGGAGCCTGGTCTCTCTATGTCCCGCCTCCCCAGAGACCCAGGCCCCGAGGACGACGCAGACGATGCATTTTCACCGTAGACACAAACGTCTGAGATATTCCCCAAAGTGTTCATCAGTATTTATTTTTATTTGTTGATTTTGTGCCTTTTTAGTGAGTTTTTATCACAGTCGTAAAGTCACCATGGACTCGTGTCCATGGTCGTGTCCATGGTCGTGTCCATGGTCGTGTCCATGGTCGTGTCCATGGTCGTGTCCATGGTCGTGTCCATGGTCGCGTCCATGGTTGCGTCCATGGTCGTGTCCATGGTCGCGTCCATGGTTGCGTCCATGGTCGTGTCCATGGTCGTGTCCATGGTCGTGTCTTTGGTCGTGTGTCCATGGTCGTGTCCATGGTCGTGTCCATGGTCGTGTCTTTGGTCGTGTCCATGGTCGTGTCCATGGTCGCGTCCATGGTTGCGTCCATGGTCGTGTCCATGGTCGCGGCCATGGTAGCGTCCATGGTCGTGTCCATGGTCGTGTCCTTGGTTGTGTCCATGGTCGTGTCCATGGTCGTGTCCATGGTCGCGTCCATGGTCGCGTCCATGATCGCGTCCATGGTTGCGTCCATGGTTGTGTCCATGATTGCGTCCATGGTCGTGTCCATGATCGTGTCCATGATCGTGTCCATGATCGTGTCCATGGTCGTGTACATGGTCGTGTCCACGGTCGCGTCCATGGTTGTGTCCATGGTCGTGTCCATGGTCGTGTCCATGATCGCGTCCACGGTCGCGTCCATGGTTGTGTCCATGATTGCGTCCATGGTCGTGTCCATGATCGTGTCCATGATCGTGTCCATGATCGTGTCCATGGTCGTGTCCATTGTCGTGTCCATGGTCGTGTCCATGGTTGTGTCCATGGTCGTGTCCATGATCGTGTCCATGGTCGTGTCCATGGTCGTGTCCATGGTCGTGTCCATGGTCGTGTCCATGATCGTGTCCATGGTCGTGTCCATGATCGTGTCCATGGTCGTGTCCATGATCGTGTCCATGATCGTGTCCATGATCGTGTCCATGGTCGTGTCCATGATCGTGTCCATGGTCGTGTCCATGGTTGTGTCCATGGTTGTGTCCATGGTCGTGTCCATGATCGTGTCCATGGTCGTGTCCATGATTGTGTCCATGGTCGTGTCCATGGTCGTGTCCATGATCGTGTCCATGGTCGTGTCCATGATCGTGTCCATGGTCGTGTCCATGATCGTGTCCATGGTCGTGTCCATGATCGTGTCCATGATCGTGTCCATGATCGTGTCCATGATCGTGTCCATGGTTGCGTCCATGGTCGTGTCCATGGTTGCGTCCATGGTCGTGTCCATGGTCGTGTCCATGGTTGTGTCCATGATCGTGTCCATGGTTGCGTCCATGGTCGTGTCCATGGTCGTGTCCATGGTCGTGTCCATGGTCGTGTCCATGGTCGTGTCCATGGTTGTGTCCATGGTCGTGTCCATGGTTGTGTCCATGGTTGTGTCCATGGTCGTGTCCATGGTCGTGTCCATGATCGTGTCCACGGTCGTGTCCATGGTCGTGTCCATGGTCGTGTCCATGATCGTGTCCATGGTCGTGTCCATGGTCGTGTCCATGGTCGTGTCCATGGTCGTGTCCATGGTCGTGTCCATGATCGTGTCCATGGTTGTGTCCATGGTCGTGTCCATGGTCGCGTCCATGGTTGCGTCCATGGTCGTGTCCATGGTTGTGTCCATGGTTGTGTCCATGATCGTGTCCATGGTTGCGTCCATGGTCGTGTCCATGGTCGTGTCCATGGTTGTGTCCATGATCGTGTCCATGGTTGCGTCCATGGTCGTGTCCATGGTTGCGTCCATGGTCGTGTCCATGATCGTGTCCATGGTTGTGTCCATGATCGTGTCCATGATCGTGTCCATGATCGTGTCCATGGTTGCGTCCATGGTCGTGTCCATGGTTGCGTCCATGGTTGTGTCCATGATCGTGTCCATGGTCGTGTCCATGGTCGTGTCCATGATCGTGTCCATGGTTGTGTCCATGGTCGTGTCCATGGTCGTGTCCATGGTCGTGTCCATGGTTGTGTCCATGATCGTGTCCATGGTTGCGTCCATGGTCGTGTCCATGATCGTGTCCATGATCGTGTCCATGGTTGTGTCCATGGTCGTGTCCATTGTCGTGTCCATGGTCGTGTCCATGGTCGTGTCCATGGTCGTGTCCATGGTCGCGTCCATGGTTGCGTCCATGATTGCGTCCATGGTCGCGTCCATGGTTGTGTCCATGGTTGTGTCCATGATCGTGTCCATGGTTGCGTCCATGGTCGTGTCCATGATCGTGTCCATGGTTGTGTCCATGATCGTGTCCATGATCGTGTCCATGATCGTGTCCATGGTTGCGTCCATGGTCGTGTCCATGGTTGCGTCCATGGTTGTGTCCATGGTTGCGTCCATGGTCGTGTCCATGGTTGCGTCCATGGTTGTGTCCATGATCGTGTCCATGATCGTGTCCATGGTTGCGTCCATGATCGTGTCCATGATCGTGTCCATGATCGTGTCCATGGTTGCGTCCATGGTCGTGTCCATGGTTGCGTCCATTGTCGTGTCCATGGTCGTGTCCATGGTCGTGTCCATGATCGTGTCCATGGTCGTGTCCATGGTCGTGTCCACGGTCGTGTCCATTGTCGTGTCCATGGTCGTGTCCATGGTCGTGTCCATGGTCGTGTCTATGGTCGTGTCTATGATCGTGTCCATGGTCGTGTCCACGGTCGTGTCCATGGTCGTGTCCATGGTCGTGTCCATGGTCGTGTCTATGATCGTGTCCATGGTCGTGTCCATGGTCGTGTCCATGGTCGTGTCCATGGTCGTGTCCATGGTCGTGTCCATGGTCGTGTCCATGGTCGTGTCCATGGTCGTGTCCACGGTCGTGTCCATGGTCGTGTCCATGGTCGTGTCCATGGTTGTGTCCATGATCGTGTCCATGGTCGTGTCCATGATCGTGTCCATGGTCGTGTCCATGGTTGTGTCCATGGTCGTGTCTATGATTGTGTCCATGGTCGTGTCTATGGTTGTGTCCATGGTCGTGTCCATGGTTGTGTCCATGGTTGCGTCCATGGTTGTGTCCATGGTCGCGTCCATGGTCGTGTCCATGATTGTGTCCACGGTTGTGTCCATGGTTGTGTCCACGGTCGTAGTGACGTTCTTTGTCTTTTGCTGTGGCCAAAGTTTTATGTAAAAGTGCGTTTTTCAGGTTTTAAATGTTTTCTCTAAAACACAGTTGCCTTCGTTAGATTTAGGATTTTGCTAAAAAAGAAACATAAATGGTTTTATCCCATTTCATAGTTTTTTTAACACTGTTTTAGTGCCTGACTGTGGAGGGTGTTTCCTCCTGATCATGTTTTGTTTTGAGCTAAAACAGACGATGATTTAAAGAGTCATAAAAATGTGCCAATATCTCGCTCCTGTGATGTCATCAGTTCAGGAACTTGGCTCAACTTCCTTAATTTTAACACAAACTGTGGATTTATTGGTAAAAAACTATAATTTACTAATTTCACTAAAACTCATCTGCACTTGTTTGAACTGTTTATAACACGAGATATGAGATAAACTTGTCCAATGCACAACTTTAACATGATCTAATATTATTAAAAACATATTAAAATATTATAATTGACCATGTACTGAGTCCGAGAGGAAGCACAACTATAATGTCTATAATTGACTTCAACAAATGTGTATTTTTCTATGAATTGTGTTCTTTAAACTTTATGTTTCTACAAAAATATAAAACCGGACAAATTGTAAACTATGATTTTAAACTAGACTCACGACTAAACCTTCACTGAATGTGTCAATCTGAGAAAGATTACATCAGATTTGGTTGTTCTCTCCATCGTCTCAGGGACTTAAAAACATGTTTCGTTGTATCCATGAAGTCACTAACGGAGGCTGCAGCGGGGGCTGTCGGCGGGGTATGCGATCTCCGAGTGCGTGCTCTAGTTCAGTTCATTATCGTCATATCATTAACAAAACTGAAACTGAATTTATGCATCTGCCTTAAAATGTGTCGCTTTTTGTGTGTCCAAAATAAACCTTTTACAAACTTCTGTATTTATCGTCTGTGGAGAAAGAACTGATTCTGCCCCAAACAAAGGTTCTGTACTGAAGGAAATGAGGGAAGGGCTAAAACATGATGCTTTTCTGGATAAAAACTTTCTCTTTTTTGCGTAAAGCCTGTACTGTGTAGTTTAGCATATTTATGTATTTATTTATTGAATCTTTCTCTTCGTCGTTGAATGTGGTTTGTCCGAAGAATCTTGTAAAAGTAACATTCTGTAAACAGATCTGGCCTCAACATGCTGTCTTCATATTATTGGAAAAACTGCTTTTGCTTAAAGTTTTATAGGAGGATATTTTACTTCCAGGTGAATCATGAAGACTATTGGTCCTCCCAACTGTCAATCATTCTGCTGATACGAGCTCGTCCAATAAGAGCAGAGCGTTTCAAAAAGTGGAGAGAGCGGTTCTTTCCTAAATGTGGGTAAATCCTCCTGTAACCTTTGAGAAAGCCCTGGGTGTCATGTTTTGACGCTTTGGGCTGAGAGCAGAGTGAGGCTGAATATATAATGAATATTTAATATATGTAATATTTGAAAACAAGTGATAGAAAGTGCTGTTTTCAGAGTGAGGAACTACTTTCATCACAGAGTAGTTAGAAAGTTAGGTACCCCGGCTTTAATGTTGACTGCAGAAAAAATAAAGTTTGATTTGATTTGATTCATTTGAGCAGAAATGATACATTCATAAGTATTTACACTATTTACATTCCTTTAAATTAGTTTATGGAGGCATTTTGTCCATTGTTATGTTTCCCACTGTTCTTACGGTATATACATACAAATAAATACATATATACATAAACAGTATTTGTCCTAGTTTCATCCATAGACTATGTTTCATCATATTTTTGTACATTTCACTATATATTTACACATTTATTTTTGTTTACAATTTGTCAGCTCGAAATGGATTTTGGAAAGAAGTAAAACCTTGTAGACTTTGCTCCCACCCCATGAAGATAACCCTAACTCTAACATGAATGAATTTAGCTACATGCAAGCTATAATAACAATAGATAAAGTGAACCTTTATGTAAGATAAGATAAGTGGGAAATGTCACTGTTGCAGCGCACAGTCAGGACAGCACAGGGAGCACACTGCTGTAAATACTACTCTCACATGTCACACGTTACTGCAATAATGACTGGTCGATTAAAACATGTTTGTTGACTAGACTCCATCGAATATAATACCACCGTTATTATTATAGATCCATAGATCCCATAACAGCCCCCATAACAGCCCCCATAAGAGCCCCCATTACAGCCCCCAAAAGAGCCCCCATACCCATAAGAGCCCCCATAACAGCCCCCATACCCATAAGAGCCCCCATAACAGCCCCAAAAGAGCCCCCATAAGAGCCCCCATAAGAGCCCCCATTAGAGCCCCCATAACAGCCCCCATAAGAGCCCCCATACCCATAAGAGCCCCCATAACAGCCCCCATACCCATAAGAGCCCCCATAACAGCCCCAAAAGAGCCCCCATAAGAGCCCCCATTAGAGCCCCCATAACAGCCCCCATAAGAGCCCCCATACCCATAAGAGCCCCCATAACAGCCCCCATAACAGCCCCCATAACAGCCCCCATTAGAGCCCCCATAACAGCCCCCATTAGAGCCTCCATAGACAGACCCCATAATAGCCCCCATAAGATTCAGATTCAGTTTATTTGCCATTTGCAGTAAAACCACATTGGAATACATTATCAAAAGTCTCCAGTGTGCACAGACATATACAGACAATAAAAGACAGAAATAAAACAAATAAAACAGTAAACAAATGTCACTGTGAAATGGATCGACTAAAACAGTTTCAAAACAAGTGCAAATCATTAAAGTGCTCTGTTCACACTGATAACAGCCTGTGGATAAAAACTGTTAGCGTAACGAGATGTCCTGCATCTCAGAGCGATATCTTCTGCCAGAGGGAAGAAGCTGGAACATGGCTTTCCCAGGGTGGCCAGAAGAGTCATTAACAATCCTAAGAGCTTTGTTTAAAAGTGTGGATTTATAAAGAACCTCCAGAACAGGAAGCTCACAGCCCACGGTCCTCTTTGCAGAGCGGAGCACCTTGTTTAAAGCTCTCTTTTCTTTATCTGTGATGTTTCCAAACCACACAGACACAGAACCAACAAGTAAACTCTCAATGGTGCAGCCATAAAAGTTAAGCCGCGGAGCCGCGGGTTGCCGACCCCTGCCATAGACAGACCCATAAGAGCCCGTCCCCTGCACATCTCGTCTGTTTTCCCACAGACTGTGGTTTAACTATAGCGCCCTCCTGTGGTCGTCTGTTTTCCCACAGACTGTGGTTTAACTATAGCGCCCTCCTGTGGTCGTCTGTTTTCCCACAGACTGTGGTTTAACTATAGCGCCCTCCTGTGGTCGTCTGTTTTCCCACAGACTGTGGTTTAACTATAGCGCCCTCCTGTGGTCGTCTGTTTTCCCACAGACTGTGGTTTAACTATAGCGCCCTCCTGTGGTCGTCTGTTTTCCCACAGACTGTGGTTTAACTATAGCGCCCTCCTGTGGTCGTCTGTTTTCCCACAGACTGTGGTTTAACTATAGCGCCCTCCTGTGGTCGTCTGTTTTCCCACAGACTGTGGTTTAACTATAGCGCCCTCCTGTGGTCGTCTGTTTTCCCACAGACTGTGGTTTAACTATAGCGCCCTCCTGTGGTCGTCTGTTTTCCCACAGACTGTGGTTTAACTATAGCGCCCTCCTGTGGTCGTCTGTTTTCCCACAGAATCTGTGGTTTAACTATAGCGCCCTCCTGTGGTCGTCTGTTTTCCCACAGACTGTGGTTTAACTATAGCGCCCTCCTGTGGTCGTCTGTTTTCCCACAGACTGTGGTTTAACTATAGCGCCCTCCTGTGGTCGTCTGTTTTCCCACAGACTGTGGTTTAACTATAGCGCCCTCCTGTGGTCGTCTGTTTTCCCACAGACTGTGGTTTAACTATAGCGCCCTCCTGTGGTCGTCTGTTTTCCCACAGACTGTGGTTTAACTATAGCGCCCTCCTGTGGTCGTCTGTCGCCACTACTTCATTTACCAGGGCCCCGTGTGTAACCCGTAGGAACACGATGTCCCGGGTTTACGTGGGGAGACTGAGCTACAGAGCCAGGGAGAAGGACGTGGAGAGGTTTTTCAAAGGCTATGGGAAGATTCTGGAGGTTGATCTGAAAAATGGGTCAGACTTTGGCTGTTTTATTATTCTCAAGCGAAGGATGAAGTGTGTCGGGCCCAGCGGCTAATGCTAACAATGCTAATGCTAACAATGCTAATGCTAGCTCTAGGCTAACATTCGAGTAGTATGATCGTGCATGCACACATGTGGTAATGTAGATGCAGATAACAGTAATATTGCATTTTCTACTTCCCTAGTTTTTAGGGACACTTGAAAAACTCTAAATGCATCCATTGTTGTCTGCGCGGTGTAGCTTAGCATGTAGCTTAGCATGAACCTTAGCATGAACCTTAGCATGAACCTTAGCATGTAGCTTAGCATGTAGCTTAGCATGTAGCAGCGCTCGAGACGTGGCAATATATATTTATTGTAATATTTGGGATTGAATTTCGTGGTTCTGAGTCTTTGTTATCGAAGGCTGTGGCCCGCTGTGGGCCCTGAAGCACTGACGGTGTGTTTGGGTTTGTTTTAGTTTGTCACGGACAGAACTAACTAGTTTATTTATTCTGACTCCACTTTTACATCATGTGGAGCTCGTTAGTGACGGGATATTTATTTTTATGTATGAACAGCATAGTTCTGGTGAATGGGGAAAAGGATATTCAAACAGGAACATGGAAGCTGAATGTTTCAGTCACGCTTGAAGCCCATCGCTAAGACAAACCTCGGCCTGATGGAGTTTGCATGTTCTCCTCACTTAAACCATGTACAACAGTCGCCCATCTCTTTTCTGTAACTTGTAACACTGTTTATTTTTCCAGGTACGGTTTTGTGGAGTTCGACGACCCTCGGGATGCGGACGACGCCGTGTACGATATGAACGGGAAGGAGTTGTGCGGGGAGCGGGTGATCGTGGAGCACACCAAAGGCCCGCGGCGTGACGGAGGGAGTGGAGGAGGAGGCGGTGGAGGAGGAAGCGGTGGAGGAGGAGGGGGTGGCGGCGGAGGAGGAGGAGGAGGAGGAGGGGGTTACGGTTACGGGGGAGGCGGAGGAGGTGGTGGTGGTAGAGGAGGAGACAGTGGTGGTAGAGGAGGAGACGGAGGACGCAGTAAGTATTTGACACATATTTTTCTATTTAAATGCATTGTTTTGATTAGAAATATTTTATCAAAGGGTCTTTGGTGGCGTTGGTTCAGGTAACTTGGCTTTTACTTACAACTAGTTAGACATTGTGTTTGATTACAGTAGTCTGCAAGTAAAACAATTACACTCTTGACATTTTGTTCACCAGTCTTAGTCCAGAGCCATATTATTACCATATTATTACCATATTATTACCATATTATTACCTGCATAAGTAGCCGCGTATATTGACTCCAACTGAACCATTTCTAGTCCAACCCGAGACTTTGATAGAGCATTAAATTAGGACATAACTGATTCTGAAACTCCATCGTGGGCGTCGGGACTTTGAACAGAGCGGATGAAACAGGTGCTGTGGCTGTTAATGGGGTTAGAAGTTTTAACATTTAGGTTTCACATGTCTGCCTTCTCGGAGCTGATTCAAGAACGACATGTACTCGAGGGAAAAGCTCAATGAGAAGACTCGAGATATAAATTCTCTCAATTCTAACAATATGTCATGTTTTTATTTTAACCGCTGATTCAAATAGTTCATTCAAAAGGTTTCGTTCATGTTGTAGAATACTCTTTTGCTTTCTTAGATTTGATTGGCACGAATAACAATTGGCTAAGACTTTTGACACTTGCTATAATCACTAAGATTTTCCCACTGACCTCTACCACATTTGAAACTATAGGATCTTTGGAATGGTGTGATGTCACATGAACGCAGCCTAGAATACAAAGTTGCCGCATCAAAGCCACCATTGACCCTGTAAAAATGTGCCGTTGGATTTGGCTTCTTGTTAAACTACATGTAACTGCTAAATATACTGCTAAATGTCATGTAATGTTGCTGTAATTTTATAAATGACTGTGAATTTTAAGGCTAAAGATTTAACAAAGCACCTCAATGTTTTAATTGAAAGAGTCCTTGGGTGACTGCCTGCCCCATTTGCTGGCCATGGTGTCCCCCCTTTCCAAGAGTGTGGTTTGACCATTGGGCCCCTGGGCAGAGCCAAAAAAGCCAGAGCCATTGTGAATGAAGACCGCTTTGCCACTAGGCCAGGTCGGGTGGTGAGGATGCCAAAGGGTTAGGATCAGATGTGGGTTCAGTCTGAAGCACTACATGTTTTTCTAATAATCATATATTTAAATGTAGTTGTTATTGTAGTTTTAGTTCAACGTAAGTACTTCTTGAATCACTTATGCTTTTTTTTTTTTTTTTATATTACCAGTAAATCTAGGCCTTACTTTTCATACTTTTTCACAACCAGCTAATACTTATCCTTGCTACACAGTATAGTTATTATTTTCTTACTCTTCCTCATGATTTTTAGCACATTCTAGTTTTCAGTACATTTAGAACACATTAGCATTAGCTCAGTACAATAATTCCATACACGTGTTGCGTTTTCCCGGCCTCATTGTCTCTGTCGTCTCCTTACGTTAAAAAGGTGGATACGGTCGTTACGGCAGAGACCGCTACGGGCCGCCCATCAGGACGGACTACCGCCTCATTGTGGAGAACCTGTCGAGCCGCTGCAGTTGGCAGGATCTGAAGGTGAGGACCAATAATAATCATATTATTAAACAAAGATTTACTAAAAAGAACAACGTGGAATATCTAGTTTTGCTCTTCGACTGCAGATGAAGCTAGCTCAATGAACCAAAATAGGGAAGTGCTCATGGACAAAGTTTTGCTCCAACTCTGTCTCCTATTGACTTGCATTTAAACTCCTCAGTAAATGTTTGTTTCACTTACCTTTTTTGGACGTAAAAAATCTGTGTGATCCTGGCGTGATTTTCAAAATCATTGTTTTCAATCTTAGCTCAGTGTTGAGTCTCATGACAAATATTTTAGCAGTCAGCAAGGCAAGTTTATTTGTACAGCATAATTCATACACAAGGCCACTCAAAGTGCTGAACAAAACAAGATAGCATTAAAATCACAAATATTCAGAAAGAGAAAAATTTAAAATCCCTCAGTTTTCACATTCACATCTTCAGTTTCCACAAAAACTAAAGTCCTGTTAAAGATTCAGTAGAAGCCCAATTATTGCAGTATTTACTTTACTCTAAGTCTGCAGCACTCATTTGACCTGGACAAAAACTTAAAGATCAGACTCTACATCTGTGCAGTCTTTAGGAACTCAATCCTTTCTAAATATCAAAGTGTGAAAACCAGGAAGTGCCTGTGTCTGAAACGCTCTGGTTCTTCAGGACTACATGCGGCAGGCCGGAGAGGTGACCTACGCCGACACTCACAAAGGCCGCAAGAACGAGGGCGTGATCGAGTTCAGACTTTACGCCGACATGAAGCGGGCGCTGGACAAACTCGACGGAACCGAAGTGAACGGACGAAAGATCCGCCTCATCGAGGACCGCCCCGGGGCCCGGCGCCGCCGGTCGTATTCACGCAGCCGCTCCAGGTGAAGGAGGGTTCTGTGGCGCTACAGGGTCCGCACCACAACCTGCACCACAACCTGCACCACAACCTGCACCACAACCTGCACCACACTTACCATGCAGTAGAATCCAACAACACTAATACAACACACAACACTGCCACAGCTACAGGACAGACCCAACAATTATAGTTCATGTTTACTTTGTTCTAAGTTTTATTTTTCTTATAGGTGTAAAATCGCAGGTTAGTGTTTTTGAAAAGGTCAGAGGTCCTCAAGGCTTTGGGTCATGACATTATAAATATCCTATTTGCATATTTCTTAATCAGTGGATACAAAATGGCAGCTGTTACACACGTCCACTCACTCCAACATCAACACTTCATCTTTATCCTTACGTTTATTCTCTTTCCAGGTCTCGCTCCAGAAGCCGCAGGTCTCGCAGAAGCCGCAGCGGGAGCAGCAGCCGCAGCCGCTCACGATCCAGGTGAATGTTTAATGTTTTAGAGCTTCACTCAGTGGGAAATGTCAGTGTTGTCCTGATGAGTGAAATGTGCCGGAGCATAAACTTTGTGTTGTCTCAGATCAAATGTAAAATAACTGGTTCAATAAATCGTGTTTTGTTTTGCAACACAAAGCACCTCACAAAATAATAAACACATTTGAGCCGTTGGTCGTAAGGAGCAGGACGACGATGTCCAGGAATGTCTCTAAACGTCCGGGATCGTCACCGTCGATAGAACGACTGGACTCAGTGTTTTTGTTTTAACCTTCATTTCACGTCACAGATGATTACAATGGGCTCTATGCACGCACCACTTCACTTCCTGTCCGCAGGAAACGGCTTGAGTTTCTCTGGAGTTCAGTGGTTTACACGAGTTTCCTAAATAATGTTTAAACGGGAATTAAACTGTGAGGATTCTGGGCATTTTTGGGACACAGCAGTGCTCTTTGATTGTGCTGTCATTGTGTTTTATAAAGTTAACCAATCTCTCTGAGTGGCCACAGTCACAGCTCTACCTCAGAGAGAAAGCACAGTGACACTTTTGGGTCAGTCTCAGCTGAATGTATCGATCTAACTATTAAACGTCACTAAAACTCACCTAAAAGCCATAGGACAGCACAGGCAGGAAGTGAACGGGCTGATCTGTGTTAACAGGAAATGACATCACGCCTCCCCGTGCATAAAGCCCATAGAATAAAATTGGTCTAAAAGGGTCTAAAGAAAAATAATCAAAATGCATTATTTATTGATGACTTATACATTGAAAACATTTTTTTGGAGTCCCTGTGGTGGGGACCGAGGCTGAAACCTGAAACTTGTGTGTCTTGTCCACAGAGGGTCTCGCTCGCGCAGTCGGTCTCGCAGCAACAAAAAGGCTAACGCTAAGTCCAGGAGCGAGGACGAGGAGCGCGACCCGAAGAAGGAGCAGAGCCTGAGTCGAAGCCCCAAACCCAAGAAGATGAAGGAGCCCAAGAAGACTAAGAGGGACTCCTCCAGGTCCAGGTCCAGGTCTCGCTCCAAGTCCGGGCCCAAAGACCGCTCCAGGAAGTCCTTATCGAAGGAGCGCGACACGGACGGAGGCGACGGACGAAGAATGTCCCGCTCTCCTGTTGAGACCAGAGCCAGGTCCAAGTCCAGATCCAAGTCCAGGTCCAAGTCCAGATCCAAATCTCGCTCTCCGGCCAACGGTAACAAGCGCTCCGTGTCTCGCTCCCAGTCTCGCTCCGTGTCCCGCTCAAAGTCCAGGTCCAGGTCCAGGTCTCGATCCTAAACCCCAGAAGTCCTTTGTTTTTTGATAACTAGTCGTAGGAAATCCATTTCACCTCCAAACTGCGAAAAACTCCCATGGCCAGTTTACGTCACAGGAATATTCTCTTGATATTTGAAGAAGTCAGTTTTTACTTTTCTTTTCTCCGATCAAGACCCGTTTGTGGTGGAACTAACCATGGTCTGAGCGTCACGAAGCTACACGACTGTATTTTTACATTGTTATTCTTCATAGTGTTTGTATAGAACGTGCAATCTCTGTTTTATAAGTTTAACTGTTGTGTTTTAGTCTTTTTTATGCAACGTTGGAAATATTTCATTGATCAAACCATTTTCCCCAAATCTGTAAGTCCTTGTAACATTTAGTTTCATATTAAAATACCTGCTGAGGATTTGTGACTTTGTGCTTATTTTGGTGATTATTTCTGTGTTAAATGTCTTAAAACCGACAATAATGAAATAGTTTGTGTTTAATATTACCAATATCCAAGTTATACAACAACTTTACCACTTCACTTCCTGTGCGCGGGAACGGCCTGAGCTTCACTGGAGTTCAGATGTTTACACGGGTTTCCTAAATAATGCTCAAACAGGAATTAAACTCAGCATTCTGGGCATTTTTGGGACTATTTTTTTTTTAAATAAAGTTTACAAATCTGAGTGGCCACAGTCAAAGCTCTACCTCAGAAAGCACGTAGACACTTGGGTCAGTCTCAGCTGAATGTATCTGATTACTAAACCTCCCGGCGCATACAGCCCATTGTTGAACCTGCAAGTCCTGAGTAACTTTGTACAAAGAAAATTAAAACCAAAGATTTTAGAAAAACTCATTTAATGTACAATATACTTCCACAGAACCGGAGGTTAATAATGTAGAGGAATATGAACATTACTCTTGCCTTTTAAAGCTGGGATACCTAACTTTAAACCACACATTGAATGAAGTCCATTATAGTTCTTGGTTCTAAAGCAGTTTGATTCTTTCACTGGTTTCTGTCTCTTTAAAGGAATAGTTCACCGTTTTTACATACTGACATATGTTCTTACCTTACCTTAGACTAGTTAATACGTACCTGTGTGATCTTAGTCCGTGCGCTCTGTTATGCAAACGGAGCAAAAACGGGAGGACAAATGCAGCCTCCTCTGCTCACTGTGTAGCACCAAAAGGTAGCTCCCGCTAGAAGCAACCAAACTCTTCCAAGTGTTCCCTATTAAATGTATATAGTTACGTGACGTGTTACACTGCAAAGTATAGTAACACAGAAATGTAACAGTAGATTTTCTCAGCGGATAAAACGGGTACTATATTGTGAGGCGTAGTAATCTGAGGTGCGCTACGTCCGCGCACTAACTTCTCTCCGGAGACTTCTCTCTCGCTCACTTCCGTCAATAGAAGCAGCGTGACTTGTAGTACAGAGAGAAGTTAGTGCGCGGACGTAGCGCACCTCAGATTACTACGCCTCACAATATAGTACCCGTTTTATCCGCTGAGAAAATCGACAGTTACATTTCTGTGTTACTATACTTTGCAGTGTAACACGTCACGTAACTATATACATTTAATAGGGAACACTTGGAAGAGTTTGGTAGCTTCTAGCGGGAGCTACCTTTTGGTGCTACACAGTGAGCAGAGGAGGCTGCATTTGTCCTCCCGTTTTTGCTCCGTTTGCATGACAGAGCGCACGGACTAAGATCACACAGGTACGTATTAACTAGTCTAAGGTAAGGTAAGAACATATGTCAGTATGTAAAAACGGTGAACTATTCCTTTAAATCAGATTTGTCAGAAAAGTGAAAATCACCAGGACTGAACTGTTTCTTTAATTGTCACTTTTTTATTGTACCTAATTACATCCTGCACAGACTATATTTTTAACATGTTTCACAGAGATCCTGACGTACTCAGACTACAACAGTCGGGCTCTTCTTTGTACAAGACGTCTGTAGGACAAATGTATTTATGAAACTGACTTTCTGGGGATTAGTGCTCGGTCCAAAAGCAGTGATTTTAGTTTCTGCAGTTTTTAGCATGAGGCAAAAATGTAACAAAGCCGTTAAATCCGGTCTCTCCATTTGGACTCCGGCGTTGGTTTTATACCAACAATAAAACAGTAACTTTATTTGAGTGCGTTCGAAACAGTTTGAGCGTCAGTCGTCGTCGTCGTCCTCGGAAGAAGAGCGTGTAGCGCCGCCGCTGTCGTCACGGTAACACCGGGACAGAAGCTTGAGCTGCTCCAGGGCCTCGCTGTAGTCTCCCTCCTCCAGCCCCTGGCACAGGAAGCTGGGGGCCACGCGCCGGACGTCCAGGGAGCTCACGGTACGGTGCAGGTCCGACAGCCACGACCCCAGACCAGGGCTGGACTGGAGCGAGGTCAGGACCGGAGCAGAGGCCACGGGCGCCACGGACGCTGAGGAGACAGAAGTTTACCGTTTATAATGTGTGTAGCATCTTTCAACAGCGTCAAAGCGCTTCGTCCACAGCAAACCCGGGAGTCAAGGAATCATACAATAACAAAAACTGCAACCTCCACTAGACTAAGGTGATTTAGAAAAGAACGATAGCAGCAGTGAAACATGAGACATTTCAGACTCATGCTAACATCTGGAACAGTCTGTGTGAAAATGTGAGACAGGATTCTCCACCGACAATGTTCAAATCCAGGTTAAAACTGTTCTGTTTATCTGAAAACAACTGAAGGATTTTGTCTTCACTCTTTTTAATGTGATCCTCACTCTGAGTTTCCGTGTATGAACTGTGCTATACAAATAACCCTGCCTTGTCTTACAGTCGACAGACATTGGAATGAAAACGTACTTCCTGTCTGTGGAGTCTGACCGTGTAAAAGTCCATTTGTATCAAGCCTCGGGTCAAACATCTGAGGAAACGGAGCCGTGAGTTTACTGGGACTGGACACAAGCTGCAGAGCCCTGAGGGAAACATACAAGGAATATTCAGTTATTAAGTGTCTGTGTGTGTGTGTGTGTGTGTGTGTGTGTGTGTGTGTGTGTGTGTGTGTGTGTGTGTGTGTGTGTGTGTGTGTGTGTGTGTGTGTGTGTGTGTGTGTGTGTGTGTGTGTGTGTGTGTGTGTGTGTGTGTGTGTGTGTGTGTGTGTGTGTGTGTGTGTGTGTGTCTGTGTGTGTGTGTGTGTGTCTGTGTGTGTGTCTGTGTGTCTGTGTCTGTGTCTGTGTCTGTGTCTGTGTCTGTGTATGTTATTGATGCAGTGCAGACTCACAGTGGAGAGTTGGGGTAGAAGGAGCTGAGGTAAGACCCCAGGACGTCCTCTCCGCTGTGAAGAGAGTGCAGAGCAGAAGGAGGAGGGTTCCCAGGGGCCAGAGAACTGAGAGGAGAAGTTAACTCAAGTAAGTAATGTTTATTTATATAGCGCCTTTCACAGACCAGAGTCACAAAGCATTAGTCTCTCAGTCCACACAGAGATGGGAGGGGCCAGTACAGGAGGCACAGAACTATTAACATGTTTTTAGTGGTAAGGGAAACTGGAGGAAACCTACGCAGACACGGGGAGAACATGCAAACTCCACTCAGAAAGGCCCTGCTCCGACCGGGATTCGAACACAGGACCTTCTTGCTGAGAGGCGAGAGTGTTAACCACTCAGCCACACTTGGTATTGATAGATGATGATGTTCATTAATATGCATTGTCCCTTTAAATAAATAAATTAAAAAAAAAAAAAATATATATATTTCAGGGTTTGTGTGAAGAAAAGCAGACATTAAACAAACCTGACGAGCCTCTGTCCCTCGAAGCCTTTCAGAGTCGCCCACTGCCCGAAGCATCGCCCGTCTCCCGCCTCCGGACACGACGACAGAGGTTTCCACGGTAACGACTTGGAGAAGGGGCTGAGGGCGTCGGGCAGAGAGCCGCCGTGCATCATGGGAAATGGGACGGCCCCGTACGCAGAGACGACCTGAACAATGTACCACAGCAAACAAGACAGGCTGGGTTCATGTGACATCACAACACACAAAGAGCCTTTTCATGTATTCATTTTATCTCATTTGGATAAAACTGAACAACATGCTACCGCAGTACTGTACACTACCGCAGTACTGTACACTACCGCAGTACTTTACACTACCGCAGTACTGTACACTACCGCAGTACTTTACACTACCGCAGTACTGTACACTACCGCAGTACTGTACACTACCGCAGTACTTTACACTACCGCAGTACTGTACACTACCGCAGTACTTTACACTACCGCAGTACTTTACACTACCGCAGTACTGTACACTACCGCAGTACTTACACTACCGCAGTACTTACACTACCGCAGTACTGTACACTACCGCAGTACTGTACACTACCGCAGTACTTTACACTACCGCAGTACTTTACACTACCGCAGTACTGTACACTACCGCAGTACTGTACACTACCGCAGTACTTTACACTACCGCAGTACTTTACACTACCGCAGTACTGTACACTACCGCAGTACTGTACACTACCGCAGTACTGTACACTACCGCAGTACTGTACACTACCGCAGTACTTTACACTACCGCAGTACTGTACACTACCGCAGTACTGTACACTACCGCAGTACTTTACACTACCGCAGTACTGTACACTACCGCAGTACTGTACACTACCGCAGTACTTTACACTACCGCAGTACTGTACACTACCGCAGTACTGTACACTACCGCAGTACTTACACTACCGCAGTACTGTACACTACCACAGTACTTAAACTACCTTGAGCAGAGATAACCCTGTCCAAAGCCAAACTCCAGGATTGATATGAATGAGCTTTTCTTGCAGTAAAATGTGATTTCTTTGCAGGTATGTTTAAAACAAGACATTTATCTTATTCCCATTGGCAAATCTAGTTTAAATACAGTCAAAATAAAGCTAAAATCTAAATATATTTGGTCCAATTCAAGAGATGTTTAACTTATTCTTTGCAGTGTTTCTTGCCCATAACATTTTACAAACAAACAAACCCCAATGAAAGCATAACCTCTTCTGCTGAAAATGAAACTAATAATAAAACCGTGTATTCTGTAAAGATGTACCTTCCTCCCTGCAACAGTCAGAGTGTCTGACAGCTGCCACATGGTGGCGCTGTTGGTCCGCAGTCTGTAAGGCGCAGTGATGGCGTCCAGGGCCAAAGCCAGAACTGCACTGGAGTGGTACCACAGACTGGGCTGAAGGAGAGACGAGGAAACAGATTATTCTGCTCATGTCTGCCACACACAGGACAAAAGACAGCCTCAAATTAACTCTGGAGCAAAGAGTAAAAGTAAAAGTATAGAATACACCGACAACTGAAAAGAAAATCCATTTTGTCCACATAGAGACTGCACTTGAATATCAGCCGCAGGTTTTCATGTTTAATGAAGCAGAGAGCACAACATGATTTAACCGTTAGCTTCTGTGACTCATTCACCAGTTTATTTTCATTATAAAGAAGTGTCCAGGAAGTGGATTATTCACTCAAAATAAGTAAATAATAAGTCCATAAACTCTGCTCTGACAACGATATCTTTTAGTCTGTAAACCACCTCCGTGACGGAGGATAATCCCTTTTCATTAGAGTAATTGTACAGACGATAAGAATAACAGGATTAAAGAAGTTTACATTAGATTTTGGACAAACACATTCTATAATCTGAGTTTACATCATAGCTGAGGAAGGGGAAGGACACAGGTGCAGTGGGCCTTAAACCCAGACCCCCCCGCAGCGTCATGGGACAGAACATGGAGCTGTGACCGGACAAGTGCACCGAGCCCAGGGCAGAGTTCAGCAGGTGGTACAGGTCCTTCATCCGAGTCTGGGAAAAGATCAAGGAATTATGGATTATAGATTATGAATGGATTATTATACACAAGACCCACATGACGAGCTGTACGCAGGATGTGGACCACAAAGTGTCAATCTAAATGTAAACTTTGGATTAGAATCTACTGTGTGTCAATTTAAGAGATCAGATTTCACTAAATGCAAAAATAATAGATTAAGATTAGGAGATCCTTAATTCGTCCCACAGTGGGGAAATGTCAGTGTTGCATCGTCACAGAACAGCACAAGATGAATGAAAGTCTCCAAAAGTCTTAAAAGCTCGTTAAAGTTTAGATTTTTAGGAGCCAAAAGGATTCATAATAAGAATAATAATTCTAAAAGACAACAATAAAACATAAACTATGCCTTCTGTAGTTTTCAGGAGGGTCTGGAACCTTTAATCTTCCGTTGCAGATGTAAGATTGCAGTGACGTACTGAGTTTGGGTGATTGACAGGTGCCAGCCCCCACGTGAGTATGCCCCGCCCACTGTAGGAGTCCTGGAGCAGCTCTGTGACCTTCGACCCCAGGCCTGAAAACCCGTCTGCCAGATCACAGAACACCTGGAACCCCTGAAACACACAACTATTTTTCATTTCTCACAATTTATACATTAATTACAATTATTACATAGTTGTAATAATTTGAGAGACTTCCTGTTTCTCACACAGCAACAGTCCAAAGCTTTCTCTCTATTTAACAGACTCTTTTTTCCAGTCACTTTAAAGAGCAGCTCTGTCTTAATCTAGATTATTCTAGTCCAGAGAAAGGAGCTCCCGGCGTGAAAGAGGCTCTCTGACAACACCTGTAGGTAATCCCACCTGTAGGTAATCCCACCTGTAGGTAATCCCACCTGTAAGGTAATCCCACCTGTAGGTAATCCCACCTGTAGGTAATCCCACCTGTAGGTAATCCCACCTGTAGGTAATCCCACCTGTAGGTAATCCCACCTGTAGGTAATCCCACCTGTAGGTAATCCCACCTGTAGGTAATCCCACCTGTAGGTAATCCCACCTGTAGGTAATCCCACCTGTAGGTAATCCCACCTGTAGGTAATCCCACCTGTAGGTAATCCCACCTGTAGATAATCCCTCCTGTAGATAATCCCTCCTGTAGATAATCCCTCCTGTAGATAATCCCTCCTGTAGATAATCCCTCCTGTAGATAATCCCTCCTGTAGATAATCCCTCCTGTAGATAATCCCTCCTGTAGATAATCCCTCCTGTAGATAATCCCTCCTGTAGATAATCCCTCCTGTAGATAATCCCTCCTGTAGATAATCCCTCCTGTAGATAATCCCTCCTGTAGATAATCCCTCCTGTAGATAATCCCTCCTGTAGATAATCCCTCCTGTAGATAATCCCTCCTGTAGATAATCCCTCCTGTAGATAATCCCACCTGTAGATAATCCCACCTGTAGATAATCCCACCTGTAGATAATCCCACATGTAGATAATCCCACCTGTAGATAATCCCACCTGTAGATAATCCCACCTGTAGATAATCCCACCTGTAGATAATCACACTCTTCCACAAAGAAGTGCAGACGGTCTTCCAGATCCTCCAGCACCGGTCCCTGCAGCAGAGACTCTCCCTGAGCGAACGCCTCCAGACGATGGGCCTCTCTGTGGAACCACATCTTAGAAATCACCATCTTAGAAATCACCATCTTAGAAATCTTTAAATACAGATCAAACCAACAGCATAAGTATAGCGTACAATTATATGTATATTTATAATTCAACATACAGTATATAACATATATCCCTAAATCACAACAGTCATCTCAGAGGAGCCCATTGGACATAAGATAGCTGGAGCCAATTTCCTTATATGGGCATTTGCTCCTGAACAGGGGCAGCCGTGTGGCTAACGTGATCCTGAAGTGAGTGTGACACAAACAGTTACTGATCAAGAGGAGTTTAGGTCTCGGCTGTGTCCGGTAAACGTACCCGTCGTGGTTCTCGTGGGTCTCGGCTGTGTCCGGTAAACGTACCCGTCGTGGTTCTCGTGGGTCTCGGCTGTGTCCGGTAAACGTACCCGTCGTGGTTGTACTGGTGGACCACAGAGATGGTTCTCGGGTGGAGGTGGATCCGCAGGAAGTCGGACCAGACTCGGACGCTGCCCTCGAGTCTGTAGCTTTTCTGAAGTTTGGAGAGCTGAGTGTTCACCGAGTCCACAGTCACTGCTGCGGCTGATGATGATGAAGATTATGACGAAGACGAAGGAGGAAGAGGACATTTATTTTATTGTTTGATACATTGCTTCATTTAAATATTAAATAAATACAGATTAACTATTAAAGACATAAGCTCAAACAAAACAACAGGAAACATTTCATAATAATTTAACCCTTTCATAATTTCATTTAATATTTTATTTAATATCATTAATGAAAAAGATTGAATAAAACCAAAGGTAGAGAGTAAAAGGTTAAACTGTGGAACAACTGTCCAAAGATACAACGTCATGAAGTTGAAGCTAAATGAGTTTGTTTATATTATAAACGTGTAAAGATCAAAGTGCTTGTGTTTTGTAAGAAAAACCAAAGTAAACTATTGATATTAAGACGTTGAATAAATAAGTTTTAGAATCAGAGTTCTCTGATCCCTAAAACATATGAATGATTAGTAATTATTGTGATATTCCGGGTCACATGACCACGTACCAGAGCAGTGTGGGGGAGAGAAGGAGGAGTCTGATTCTGCTAAAATCTCTCCTTTCTGTAAAGAAAGACACATGTCACTCAAACGTACGGCTTCTTTACAAACACAGACCGTACAGACTGTAGAGCTCCGAGCACCTACAACTACAACTACAACTACAACTATTTAAATGATACTTGCATCAATAGTGTCCAGATCCTCCAGGAAAGGGTTCTTTGATGGAGGACTTTCTTTGTGCAACATGAGATTTCCCTCCCTAAAACAGGAGTTAGTATTATTATATAAACAGTATCAGAAAAGAACATTCTCAAAGATGTCTCTCTCACCATGACACGAGTTATTATTATAAATGATTTATAATAATATATTATTATATAATCCCTCTCTCTCACCATGACGCTGCAGATGTGTCTTTCCCAGGGTCGTACAGACTTCCTTCCTGTCGGAGCGTTCGAAGACTCCCTTTGGAAAACAGTTTACAGTTTACATGAAGTTTGGTTCATACTTCAGTGAGATGACCAACAGATCACCTACTTTACTCTGTCCTATCAGAACAGTCCTGGGCAACATGCGGCCTAGGGGCCATATGCGGCCTCCACAGTGCGGCTGACGGCCGGTGATCTGTCATCTGTAAATTAATCTACACTCAGCTTTCTTAAACGTCAGTCCAGTTTTGGTTCAATCAAAGCAAATCCAAAAATAATATCAAAACTCATTATGGTCTCTCAGACTGGGCGTACCTTTGAGTGGTCAGACTGGCCGTACCTTTGAGTGGTCAGACTGGTCGTACCTTTGAGTGGTCAGTCTGGGCGTACCTTTGAGTGGTCAGTCTGGGCGTACCTTTGAGTGGTCAGTCTGGGCGTACCTTTGAGTGGTCAGACTGGGCGTACCTTTGAGTGGTCAGACTGGCCGTACCTTTGAGTGGTCAGTCTGGGCGTACCTTTGAGTGGTCAGACTGGGCGTACCTTTGAGTGGTCAGACTGGCCGTACCTTTGAGTGGTCAGTCTGGGCGTACCTTTGAGTGGTCAGACTGGGCGTACCTTTGAGTGGTCAGACTGGCCGTACCTTTGAGTGGTCAGACTGGGCGTACCTTTGAGTGGTCAGTCTGGGCGTACCTTTGAGTGGTCAGACTGGGCGTACCTTTGAGTGGTCAGACTGGTCGTACCTTTGAGTGGTCAGTCTGGGCGTACCTTTGAGTGGTCAGACTGGGCGTACCTTTGAGTGGTCAGACTGGTCGTACCTTTGAGTGGTCAGTCTGGGCGTACCTTTGAGTGGTCAGACTGGCCGTACCTTTGAGTGGTCAGACTGGCCGTACCTTTGAGTGGTCAGACTGGGCGTACCTTTGAGGTCCATTGCGATGAGTCGTGGAGTGTAGGTGGCGTGGCCTCCGGAGGTCTGTCCTTCACGGAACACCACATCGCTCTGGATCTCCCCCAAAGGAGCGTCCGGGTCGTAGGACAGAGAGGCGTCCTGCGGCGGGAACAGTAACAGACCGAGTGTAGTATTGTATAATATCAATAATGTAAACGAGTGTAAAAGAGCCACTTACAGATGATTGTGACCACAGACTCACATGTGTATCATATTAAACAAGTCTTTACAGTCTATGGTATTTACCTTTGACGTTAGGCCCGGGTGATATGCTATACTAATGTTCACTAAGATCATAGTGAAATTAAATATACCGTTAAACCCAGAGCGTGTGGAGGTGCAGCACGTGCAGCAGAAGAGATGCTACTGACTAATACGTTACTATTTAAGATACACTTTGTGAAAGAAAAGTGAGGAGAGGTCAACACACGTCCTTTGTCCCTGACTCAGTTCATTTTCTTAAAGAGTGATGGCAACCCTTCTGTCTATTTCAATGTATGTGACAATAAATCAAGATTAAACATGTTCCTCAAGTCAAGACATGAAAAAAATGTTATTATGGCCCCGCCCTCTGACATACAGGAAGCCCATAAATTTCACTGCAAAATGGAAAAATGAACAGCAATCATTTCATACATGTCGGTTGGAAAGCGACTCCTCCTCGGCCGTTTCACCGATTCGCCTCAAAATCGCTCCACATCATCTCAACACATGTACCTTGAAAATGACTTCGGCGATTTTTCATCAGTGAAACGTTGTTCTAACAGGGGAGCTGCAAATTGTGACCTTTTTTTTGGCCGTTTTGGACAATATTAAATTTGCTCCCGTTTGCACATACAAAGTCTGATTTGCACAAAACTTTAATACATTGTTTAACTCTAGGGTCTAGGTCAATTAAAAGTGAAATAAAAGAACTTGGCTCATTAGTGCCCCTACAGATGGAGTCAAAGTTTTCAGAGTTTTTCATACTAAAAACTCTGAAATAGTCTGTAGGGGGCGTTAATGAGCCAAGTTCAATTATTTCACTTTCAAATGACCTAGACCCTAGAGTTGAACCATGGATTCAAGTTTTGTGCAAATCGGAATTTGTATGTGTAAACGGGAGCAAATAGAAGGTTGTGAAAAACGGCCAATAAACACTCACATTTTGCCGCTCCGCTGCTCAAACAACGTTTCACTGATCAAAAATCCCTGAGGTCATTTTGATGGTACATGTGTTTAGACAATGTGGAGTGATATGGAGGCCAATCGGTGAAACGGCCGAGGAGGAGTCGCTTTCCAACCGACATGTATGAAAACTTTTGCTGTTCATTTTTCCATTTTGCAGTGAAATTTATGGGCCTCCTGTTTGTCAGAGGGCGGAGCCATGATAACATTTCGGTCGTATCTTGACTTGAGGAACATGTGTACCGAATTTCATGGCTCTACGACAAACTTGACCTCTGAAACTCCCATTGGCTGTTGTAGGTGGCGCTGTTCTGGCATTTTTTGAGTCCCATAAAAATAAACACCAAAATATCAAATTTTTCACCAGGTCTGATGTTTGGTCAAAATTTTACAACTTTTCATGCATGTTCAGGGGGTGAAATTAAGGCTCAAAGTGCAGAATTTGACATCTCTCGAGCAAAAACAATAGGCCCTTTCCCCGTTCGGGGCTCGGGCCTAATAATAACCCCCATGGGATTTTTCGGAGGTCAAGTTTGTCGTAGAGCCATGAAATTCGGTACACATGTTCCTCAAGTCAAGACATGAAAAAAATGTTATTATGGCCCCGCCCTCTGACATACAGGAAGCCCATAAATTTCACTGCAAAATGGAAAAATGAACAGCAATCATTTTCATACATGTCGGTTGGAAAGCGACTCCTCCTCGGCCGTTTCACCGATTCGCCTCAAAATCGCTCCACATCATCTCAACACATGTACCTTGAAAATGACTTCGGCGATTTTTCATCAGTGAAACGTTGTTCGAACAGGGGAGCTGCAAATTGTGACCTTTTTTTTGGCCGTTTTGGACAATATTAAATTTGCTCCCGTTTGCACATACAAAGTCTGATTTGCACAAAACTTTAATACATTGTTTAACTCTAGGGTCTAGGTCAATTAAAAGTGAAATAAAAGAACTTGGCTCATTAGTGCCCCTACAGATGGAGTCAAAGTTTTCAGAGTTTTTCATACTAAAAACTCTGAAATAGTCTGTAGGGGGCGTTAATGAGCCAAGTTCAATTATTTCACTTTCAAATGACCTAGACCCTAGAGTTGAACCATGGATTCAAGTTTTGTGCAAATCGGAATTTGTATGTGTAAACGGGAGCAAATAGAAGGTTGTGAAAAACGGCCAATAAACACTCACATTTTGCCGCTCCGCTGCTCAAACAACGTTTCACTGATCAAAAATCCCTGAGGTCATTTTGATGGTACATGTGTTTAGACAATGTGGAGTGATATGGAGGCCAATCGGTGAAACGGCCGAGGAGGAGTCGCTTTCCAACCGACATGTATGAAAACTTTTGCTGTTCATTTTTCCATTTTGCAGTGAAATTTATGGGCCTCCTGTTTGTCAGAGGGCGGAGCCATGATAACATTTCGGTCGTATCTTGACTTGAGGAACATGTGTACCGAATTTCATGGCTCTACGACAAACTTGACCTCTGAAACTCCCATTGGCTGTTGTAGGTGGCGCTGTTCTGGCATTTTTTGAGTCCCATAAAAATAAACACCAAAATATCAAATTTTTCACCAGGTCTGATGTTTGGTCAAAATTTTACAACTTTTCATGCATGTTCAGGGGGTGAAATTAAGGCTCAAAGTGCAGAATTTGACATCTCTCGAGCAAAAACAATAGGCCCTTTCCCCGTTCGGGGCTCGGGCCTAATAATAACCCCCATGGGATTTTTCGGAGGTCAAGTTTGTCGTAGAGCCATGAAATTCGGTACACATGTTCCTCAAGTCAAGACATGAAAAAAATGTTATTATGGCCCCGCCCTCTGACATACAGGAAGCCCATAAATTTCACTGCAAAATGGAAAAATGAACAGCAATCATTTTCATACATGTCGGTTGGAAAGCGACTCCTCCTCGGCCGTTTCACCGATTCGCCTCAAAATCGCTCCACATCATCTCAACACATGTACCTTAAAAATGACTTCGGCGATTTTTCATCAGTGAAACGTTGTTCGAACAGGGGAGCTGCAAATTGTGACCTTTTTTTGGCCGTTTTGGACAATATTAAATTTGCTCCCGTTTGCACATACAAAGTCTGATTTGCACAAAACTTTAATACATTGTTTAACTCTAGGGTCTAGGTCAATTGAAAGTAAAATAAAAGAACTTGGCTCATTAGTGCCCCTACAGATGGAGTCAAAGTTTTCAGAGTTTTTCATACTAAAAACTCTGAAATAGTCTGTAGGGGGCGTTAATGAGCCATGTTCAATTATTTCACTTTCAAATGACCTAGACCCTAGAGTTGAACCATGGATTCAAGTTTTGTGCAAATCGGAATTTGTATGTGTAAACGGGAGCAAATAGAAGGTTGTGAAAAACGGCCAATAAACACTCACATTTTGCCGCTCCGCTGCTCAAACAAAGTTTCACTGATCAAAAATCCCTGAGGTCATTTTGATGGTACATGTGTTTAGACAATGTGGAGTGATATGGAGGCCAATCGGTGAAACGGCCGAGGAGGAGTCGCTTTCCAACCGACATGTATGAAAACTTTTGCTGTTCATTTTTCCATTTTGCAGTGAAATTTATGGGCCTCCTGTTTGTCAGAGGGCGGAGCCATGATAACATTTCGGTCGTATCTTGACTTGAGGAACATGTGTACCGAATTTCATGGCTCTACGACAAACTTGACCTCTGAAACTCCCATTGGCTGTTGTAGGTGGCGCTGTTCTGGCATTTTTTGAGTCCCATAAAAAATAAACACCAAAATATCAAATTTTTCACCAGGTCTGATGTTTGGTCAAAATTTTACAACTTTTCATGCATGTTCAGGGGGTGAAATTAAGGCTCAAAGTGCAGAATTTGACATCTCTCGAGCAAAAACAATAGGCCCTTTCCCCGTGCGGGGCTCGGGCCTAATAAATAAAAAAGGAATTTTTTTTTTAACGTCTCGAGCAAAAACAATATAGGTTTCAATGGCATGTGATACATCATTTTAAAGCTTTTGAGTTTACGCACGCAACCGTCACATTTTGGTGAGTGACGGGCGCTGACGCGTCCGTCACGCACCGCCACCATTTGTTTTCACTATTGTGAAAGCAATAGGCCCTTACCCCGTTCGGGGCTCGGGCCTAATAAATAAATAAAAAAGGAATTTTTTTTTCGACGTCTCGAGCAAAAACAATATAGGTTTCAATGGCACCTGATACATCATTTTAAAGCTTTTGAGTTTACGCACGCAACCGTCACGTTTTGGTGAGTGACGGGCGCTGACGCGTCCGTCACGCACCGCCACCATTTGTTTTCACCATTGTGAAAGCAATAGGCCCTTACCCCGTTCGGGGCTCGGGCCTAACAAACCAAAACAGTCATGTTTTGTTTATTTTGCTTACTTTAGAAAGAGCCTTGTGAGTCATTATTTGACTTTTTGGGCTGAGAGTGGATTTTTTATATTTTTTTCCACATAGTTAGTGCCACTTTATTGCCAAACTATTTTTGACTTATTGCATTGAGAAACATGTGTTAGTCTCACATTGTTTTTGGTTGTTTTATTACCTTTCCTGTGAGGAATATCTTTTGTTTTATTCTACTGAAGGTTTATAATAATACACTGCATTATTATAAGCTGCATAAGCACTTTAAGCACTTTAAGGATCTTGCACTTGTTTTTTTAAGTGTTTTTTTTGATTGGTTTACCAGCAACAATTGGTTCTTGCACTTTTGTCTTGTTTTCTGTCATGTACTTCTCTGGGGTCCTTCTGCACGTGTATTCCAATGTGGTTTTACTTTTACTGCATATGGCAAATAACCTGAATCTGAAGCGATTGAGGGAAACTCTCACTTGTCTTTCCAGTGGTGGTGTCCGTAGTGACCACAGATGTCTTCGATCCCGGTCAGAAGATGATCCAGAAACTACAACACAAGTCACATTTATCGTATCATTACCTCCCGATGAATCATTGTGGAATTAGATTATTTTACATTATTATACGGCTCCTAACAGCAGCAGTAAAACGCTCCATTGATTTGAATGTAATTTCAAAACTTTCTACCGGTAATTATTTTCTATAACGGACCTCTCAAAACAATAATGGCCGCTGCCCTTTGGCAACGCACTCTCTGCTTGTCTTTCAAATGCGTGGATAACTCCGCAAGTAGTTCCGGCCACTCCGGAGCTAGCCACGCTCAATCAACACACTTAAATGTTAATCGGAGAATACTTATACATATACATTCTTCACACACGTGCACGGAAATTTTAAGAATTTTCTGGTCTTGTCTTCATGACAAAAATACAATGTATCTGCGTCAAAAAGCAATCGTGAAAAACCCGGAAGTTCCGGCCGCTCAATAAACGCAAATGCCAATCAATCAACGCAATGAAATGTTAATCGGAGAGTGAATTATACATATGTACATTTTCGGACACATTTGCAGAGGCTCGAATTACGGATTTAGGTTAAGTTTATGTTTGGGTCACTCACCGCTGATGTTCAGAATTCTTTGTTCAGTTTTCATGCAGTTCCAGAGAGTTCTAATTTGGAAGTTCCCAGCCTAACTGTTGCTAGCATAGCCACGGGAAAGCCTTTGGGAACTATTTTATGTTCTGTCATTAAATAAACCTTTCGGCATTCCTAAAAGTGGACTGAAGTTTATGTTGTGTGTTCTGTTGGTATAAAGCCGTATAATAATACGGAAAATAAGTACCGACAGGGCGAAGCGGTCTGCTTCCGCATAATATACGTTATCCCTTACTTATATTATTCTTATGTCCAGACCGACGTACAATCCTATTATATCATCTATAATCTATAATCTATAATCTATAATCTATAATCTATAATCTAATAGTAAAACATGCAGAGACCTGGGTGTGGATCTCCTCGTTTATGGATCCTTTGGTTTCCTTCTTCTTCTTCACGGCGAGCAGCTCCACCAGCGGCCGGATGGTCATGCCCTGAGGAGGAAACATCAGAGGAAGAAGTTCATAAAACACATCCATGATCATCATCAGAGAAGAAAGAGACGGCGAAGAGGAGTGACCTGCACGAACACGGTGAAGAAGATGACGGTGATGATGGCCGTGAGGAACATGTGTTTGAGGTCGTTGTCCGTGAGCAGGAAGCCCAGAGAGAAGGCGATGGCGCCGCGCAGACCGCCGTACGCCACGATGAACTGGTCCTTCTTGGTCAACTTCACGATCCGGAACTTATTGATGATGTACGTGAGTCCGATCACGCCTGCCATCAGCCAATCAGAGACGAGCATGACCAACACATGTTTGTTTACACATTCATATGGAAATAAATATTCTTTATATGAACCTAAAGTGTTTTGGAAGAGGTTGGACTTACAGTTTTTCTCAGTCGCTTTGGTGCATTTCTCACATCAGACTTAAACTTCTCAAAACTATTAGTTCAACCTCCACAACATTGGGTCATTGGTGCACATCATCACGGCAGTTTCTCATTCCTCTGAACACATTTCAAATGCTTTCGTTCATGTATCAATAACTTTCAAACAATTCTCTGCCTTTTTTTAACATTATCATTTGCTTCTGTCCTGTCAGTCAGAATGAAACATACTTATGACTTCTGAATAGTCTTTCACTATAAAACTAACTGTTCTCATTTCATTGCTTTGGTCATCACATACAAAATTGTTGAACTAGTTCTCAAAATCATAACTGTCAAGCTAATTTCATACATTCCTTTATCTTTTTTTTTCCTGTAAATATTTCCTAAATTGAACAATTTATCTCAGGTGAATTTCAGCTTCACTCTGAGGTGTGCTTTATTGTTTATTTTTGTCACAGTTCTACCATAATGATATTTCTGTATGTATGTATGTATGTATGTATGTATGTATGTATGTATGTATGTATGTATGTATGTATGTATGTATGTATGTATGTATGTATGTACTGTATGTATGTATGTATGTATGTACTGTATGTACTGTATGTATGTATGTATGTATGTATGTACGTATGTACGTATGTACGTATGTATGTATGTATGTATGTATGTACTGTATGTATATGTATGTATGTATGCATGTACTGTATGTATATGTATGTGTGTGTGTATCTATGTATGTATGTATGTACTGTATATATGTATGTGTGTGTGTATCTATGTATGTATGTATGTACTGTATGTATGTATGTGTGTGTGTATCTATGTATGTATGTATGTACTGTATGTATGTATGTATGTGTGTGTGTATCTATGTATGTATGTATGTACTGTATGTATGTATGTGTGTGTGTATCTATGTATGTATGTATGTACTGTATGTATGTATGTACTGTATGTATGTGTATATCTATGTATGTATGTACTGTATGTATATGTATGTATGTATGTATGTGTACTGCATATGCTCTTTGTATTTTTGTTGCACAATGCTGTAGAAGTGCAGACACATACATGTATATACATAGAACATACATACATACAGTAGATACACACATACATACATACAGTACATACATACATACATAGATACACACACACACACACACACATACATACAGTACACACATACAGTAGATACACACATACATACATACAGTACATACATACATAGATACACACACACACACACACATACATACAGTACATACACACATATATACATACATATATGTCAGTTACGTCTCTAAATACAGTCTTTGTGTAACTTTACTGTAGTTTTTACTGTAAATGGCTGCACAGGTCGTGTATAGTGTGTCGTGCTCAAGTGTCACCGAGATCTGACTTTTTTACACTGAAAACACAGAGTAAACTTTCACAATGAAAACATGACTAAGTCATTTGACTGTGATGTTCATACTCAATGTTGTTAGGACATATTATTTTGACGACATAGGCAGTTTCATTAACGTTTGGACTTGCTTTTGAGGAAAAAACTTTTCATTTTGAGAAAGTGACGCACTTTTGCAGGTTATCCACGAGGTTCTGCAGTTTACACTAATTGTTCTGAGAAATGCACCAACAGTTGTGCAAATGTGAAGAATGATGTGAGAAATGCACCAAAGCGACTGAGAAAAACTGTAACATGAGTGAGTGAGTGAGTGAGTGAGTGAGTGAGTGAGTGAGTGAGAGAGAGTGAGTGAGTGAGTAAGATACCCTAGATAGCTACATAGACAGACAGACAGACGGATAGATAGACAGATGGATAGACAGATGGATAGACAGACGGATAGACAGACAGACAGATAGATAGGCAGATACAGTAGATAGACAGATGGACAGATGTGCAATCCTCACCCAGGACCCGGGAGACCAGGCAGAGCAGAACGGTCACGATCACAAAGGTCCAGTTCCAGGAGTGCGGCCCGACGACGGTGGACACGCCCAGAAAGATGAAGATCAGGGTCTCGCTGACACTGCTCCACATCTTCAGGAAGTACTTTATGGTCGTGTAGGATTTATGGGAGATATTGGCCTCAACGTACGGCCGCATGGTCACGCCACAGGAGATCAGGCTGCGGCACATGACAGAAGAACACACGTGTGCTTTAGTCTTTCCAATCCTTCACAAATAACAACAAAACAAAAGTCCAACAAACTCTTCAGACTCTGAGTCGGAATCACATCAAGTTGAGTTGCATTAGACATTCTAAAGTTATTCAGAAATTGTCTGCTTAGTTTTATTTTTTGGTGTCAAGATTAAGTTTAATAATAGTTTTTAGTATTTTGAAAGTGCACTAGGTTAATAGTTTAAACAAATAGATTGATGCTGTTAAACGTGTTGATATTGAACATGTAATCTCAGCAGAGCCATAATCCTGCATCCCTTTAGTATGAACCTATATCCAGCATGTTTCTAAATATTTGATCTAAAATAAACGTTTTACAATGAATTAATACGTTTGTGTTTCAGCCTCACCACAATACCAATAAAACCACTGCACACTGTATATGCCACTTACTCACAAGCCCACATGTGTGTATATATGTGTGTGTATATATATGTGTGTGTGTATATATACGTGTGTATATATGTGTGTATATATGTGTGTATATATATGTGTGTGTATATATGTGTGTATATATATATGTGTGTGTATATATGTGTGTGTGTATATGTGTGTGTATATACATGTGTATATATGTGTGTGTATATACATGTGTATATATGTGTGTGTATATATGTGTGTGTATATGTGTGTGTATACATGTGTATATATGTGTGTGTATATATGTGTGTGTATACGTGTGTATATATGTGTGTGTATATATGTGTGTGTGTGTATATATATGTGTATATATGTGTGTGTATATGTGTGTATATACATGTGTATATATGTGTGTGTATATATGTGTGTGTATATGTGTGTGTGTATACATGTGTATATAGATGTATGTGTGTATATATGTGTGTGTATATACGTGTGTATATATGTGTGTACATACATGTGTATATATGTGTGTATATACATGTGTATATATGTGTGTGTATATATGTGTGTGTGTATACATGTGTATATATGTGTGTATATATGTGTGT
>OZ035838.1:491779-681779 GCA_964034765.1 Knipowitschia caucasica | reverse complement strand
AGAACCTATGAACAGGGTCAGAACCTCAGCACAGAGACCGGACACACACGGGACCAGAACCTATGAACAGGGTCAGGACCTCAGCACAGAGACCGAACACACACGGGACCAGAACCTATGAACAGGGTCAGAACCTCAGCACAGAGACCGGACACACACGGGACCAGAACCTATGAACAGGGTCAGGACCTCAGCACAGAGACCGGACACACACGGGACCAGAACCTATGAACAGGGTCAGGACCTCAGCACAGAGACCGGACACACACGGGACCAGAACCTATGAACAGGGTCAGAACCTCAGCACAGAGACCGGACACACACGGGACCAGAACCTATCAACAGGGTCAGGACCTCAGCACAGAGACCGGACACACACGGGACCAGAACCTATGAACAGGGTCAGAACCTCAGCCCAGAGACCGGACACACACGGGACCAGAACCTATGAACAGGGTCAGAACCTCAGCACAGAGACCGGACACACACGGGACCAGAACCTATGAACAGGGTCAGAACCTCAGCCCAGAGACCGGACACACAGGATCTGAGCGATGACGACGCAGACGGTAAACGGACTTCAGCCTCTTCACTACAACTTAAGTGTAGTGGAATTTAAGTGAAAAAAATTAAATTTAGTAACATGAGGACGAGCTTCGAGATTTAAATGTTTATTTTATATCTAAAAACCAGAAAAACAAGATATTTTGCCAGAATTGTGCACCAGATACCAAAACACATTCCTACTTTGTGACTTTCTTTTACAATATCAATAAAACAGAGAGAGATGTCCGTGTGGTCTCAGTCCTGGGTCTACAGCCTCAGTCCTGGGTCTACAGCCTCAGTCCTGGGTCTACAGCCTCAGTCCTGGGTCTACAGCCTCAGTCCTGGATCTACAGCCTCAGTCCTGGGTCTACAGCCTCAGTCCTGGGTCTACAGCCTCAGTCCTGGATCTACAGCCTCAGTCCTGGGTCTACAGCCTCAGTCCTGGGTCTACAGCCTCAGTCCTGGGTCTACAGCCTCAGTCCTGGGTCTACAGCCCTCAGTCCTGGGTCTACAGCCTCAGTCCTGGGTCTACAGCCTCAGTCCTGGGTCTACAGCCTCAGTCCTGGGTCTACAGCCTCAGTCCTCCTTATTGTTGCATTTCTTGAGGTTGAACAGTTTGATTCTCTGATCTATGTTGGAAAAGCCACAACTTTTTAAAGTCCTCCAAGATAAATACTGTTTAGAGCGATTCACAAACACATTTGTTTTCTTTCCCTTTGCAGTAAAACCACAGTGGAATCCTTGTGCGAGAGCCCGCTGTGTGCATGAAAACAAACGTGTAAATATAAATGTATCATCGTTACCACGGTGACGGCGTCGTTCAGCAGCGACTCCCCAAACACCAGGATGTGCAGCAGCTCGTTGATGTGGATCTCCTCGAACACGGCCAGAACCGCCACCGGGTCCACGGCCGAGATGATGGTCCCGAAGAGGAGGCAGGAGAGCAGGTCCACCCTCTGCAGCTGCGCCCCCCCCACCTGGCACACGCCGAACATGGTCCCGCCGATGAAGAAGGTGTTCCACAGGGTCCCGACCACGGCGAAGGTCAGGATGGTTCCCAGGTTCTCGGTGAAGGCCCGGATGGGCAGGAAGTACCCGGCGTCCAGGATGATGGGGGGCAGCAGGTACAGGAAGAACAGCTTATCGTCCAGGACGGGGGGGTCTTCTCTGACGGCTTTGATGACTCCTCCCACCAACAAACCCACCACGATCAGGAGGCAGCTCTCCGGCACCACGCTGGACACTCGCGGGATGATGTGGAAGGCTGAAGTCAGGAGCTCAGGGTTAGAACAGAATCTAAGAACTGCTGCACTTTATATTTGGCCGTTGATAAAGTTCACTTTGTCATTTCTAAACAATGAGAAGATTATTCTCTACAGATTCTTTTTTATTGTCGTTGTAAAAAACAGGAAGTCACAAACTTGGAATTTGCTTTGGCTCATGGAGCAAATGGATTCAAACCTATGACCGCACAGCTCCAGGGTTTAATCTACTAACACCCGGGTCTGGAACCTTTTCATCAGAACCAAAACATCATTTCTGTGGTTGCAGCACATTTGTTACTGTGAAAATGTGGGACTTTTACATTTAGAGAGTATTATTGTATTCTTTTGTAAAGTATCTGTAGACCCAGGACTGAGGCTGTAGACCCAGGACTGAGGCTGTAGACCCAGGACTGAGGCTGTAGACCCAGGACTGAGGCTGTAGAACCGGGACTGAGACCCAGGACTGAGGCTGTAGATCCAGGACTGAGGCTGTAGACCCAGGACTGAGGCTGTAGATCCAGGACTGAGGCTGTAGACCCAGGACTGAGGCTGTAGACCCAGGACTGAGGCTGTAGACCCAGGACTGAGGCTGTAGACCCAGGACTGAGGCTGTAGATCCAGGACTGAGGCTGTAGACCCAGGACTGAGGCTGTAGATCCAGGACTGAGGCTGTAGATCCAGGACTGAGGCTGTAGACCCAGGACTGAGGCTGTAGACCCAGGACTGAGGCTGTAGACCCAGGACTGAGGCTGTAGATCCAGGACTGAGGCTCTAGACCCAGGACTGAGGCTGTAGACCCAGGACTGAGGCTGTAGACCCAGGACTGAGGCTGTAGATCCAGGACTGAGGCTGTAGACCCAGGACTGAGGCTGTAGACCCAGGACTGAGGCTGTAGATCCAGGACTGAGGCTGTAGATCCAGGACTGAGGCTGTAGATCCAGGACTGAGGCTGTAGACCCAGGATCGAGGCTGTAGACCCAGGACTGAGGCTGTAGACCCAGGACTGAGGCTGTAGACCCAGGACTGAGGCTGTAGACCCAGGACTGAGGCTGTAGACCCAGGACTGAGGCTGTAGACCCAGGACTGAGGCTGTAGATCCAGGACTGAGGCTGTAGACCCAGGACTGAGGCTGTAGACCCAGGACTGAGGCTGCAGACCCAGGACTGAGGTTGTATGGTGCAGAACTATACTTTTTAAGACCTTCTTTCTTTATTAAACTAAAGACAGAGGTTGTATTTCATTTGTGTTTAGAATGAGTCTGGTGTGTGTGTGAGTGGTTGGTGGTGGTGGGAGGGGCTTCTGTCAGTGTGCCCCAGGGCAGCTGTGGCTACAGTAGTTTATCACCACCGTGTTTGGAGAGAGAGGATAATGATGATTATAGATAGAGTCCAAAAAACCAATGCTTTATTATTATTATTATTATTATGATTATTATTATTATTATTATTATTATTATGATTATTATTATTATTATGATTATTATTATTATTATTATTATTATGATTATTATTATTATGATTATTATTATTATGATTATTATTATGAGTATTATTATTATTATCATGATAGTATGTAATAAACAGCTGTGTCTCGGTGTTATCAGCCTCAGAGGAAGTGGGACCAGCCCCGTTCTTTGGACAACTGCAGACTGTGATAAGAGCCATTAATCATCATTAGGACTTTAGAATGAGCTGAAAACACTGTTTTATATTTAATTAATTTACAGTCTCCATCTTTAACTAATGTTGAATTGTTTTTTAACAGTAACAAGTTTATTTGGAAAGTATTTAGTATTTAAACTCAAGATTAATGAGAAAGAATCTATTCTCAAAATAAAGACATAAACAAAACACAATGACATTTCTTCAGAGTTTCATTTAAAAACTATAGAAGTTATAAAAAACGCCTCCCTGGGGAGGTGTTCCGGGCACGCCCCACCGGGAGGAGGCCCCGCGGAAGACCCAGGACACGCTTGGAGGGACTATGTCTCTCAGCTGGCCTGGGAACGCCTTGGGGTCCCCCCGGACGAGCTGGAGGAAGTGTGTGTGGATAGGGAAGTCTGGGCGTCTCTGCTTAGACTGCTGCCCCCGCGACCCGGCAACGGATAAAGCGGAAGAAAATGGATGGATGGATGGATAGAAGTTATAAAACCTTATGGTCTCATTAGTGTTAAAGATGTCAGTTTATTTTCCAAAAAGAGTATTTAATAATAATTGCTGTGATATTAAATTAGTACTGAATTGTTTTAGTGTCAAAGGTGGATTTTAAATGTAGTTTTGTGACTTTGTCTTGTTCTATGTTTGTTGAATTGTCTTCTGTGTTAAATGTTCTTTATACAGAAGAATGTGGATGTTATAAAAAGCTTAGTAGCAGCTGCAGTGATCCTGATGGTTACAGTCTGATGATTTGATGACTTTGTAAATCTAAATATGAGCCATATAAGCATTGACCAATCAGATGCTTTCATTCATTCACAGGCGCCTGAGCAACCGCCTGAGCAACCGCCTGAGCAACCGCCTTAGCAACCGCCTTAGCAACCGCCTTAGCAACCGCCTGAGCAACCGCCTGAGCAACCGCCTGAGCAACCGCCTGAGCAACCGCCTTAGCAACCGCCTGAGCAACCGCCTGAGCAACCGCCTGAGCAACCGCCTGAGCAACCGCCTGAGCAACCGCCTGAGCAACCGCCTTAGCAACCGCCTGAGCAACCGCCTGAGCAACCGCCTGAGCAACCGCCTTAGCACCCGCCTTAGCACCCGCCTTAGCACCCGCCTTAGCACCCGCCTTAGCACCCGCCTTAGCACCCGCCTTAGCACCCGCCTTAACACCCACCTTAACACCCGCCTTAACACCCGCCTTAGCAACCGCCTTAGCAACCGCCTTAGCAACCGCCTTAGCACCCGCCTGAGCAACCGCCTGAGCAACCGCCTTAGCACCCGCCTTAGCACCCGCCTTAGCACCCGCCTTAGCAACCGCCTTAGCAACCGCCTTAGCAACCGCCTTAGCAACCGCCTTAGCAACCGCCTTAGCACCCACCTGAGCAACCGCCTAAGCAACCGCCTTAGCGCCCGCCTGAGCAACCGCCTTAGCAACCGCCTGAGCAACCGCCTGAGCAACCGCCTGAGCAACCGCCTTAGCAACCGCCTTAGCAACCGCCTTAGCAACCGCCTTAGCAACCGCCTTAGCAGCCGCCTTAGCAACCGCCTTAGCAACACGTCTGTCCTTGTTATGGAGTGAATCTAAAATAAAAATACACCAAAGTTGGCTCCAGCTTTGTTTAAAATCAGCTTCTCTGTCATTTGGCAAAAATTAAAGACACATTTAAAGAGTTTTGTGAAACATGGAGAGAAAGAGAGTGTGTTATTCCCTGAAGTGGCCAAAGCTCTGGACCTTTAATTAGAGTGAAACTGGATCCACGCATCAGGCTCTGGGTCCGAGCTGCAGGAACCAACAGCTGCTCATTTACCATTTGTCACGTTTGGAAACTCTGCCAACGACAGCAGAGCGAGGAATGACAATAACAGGTCCAGAACAGCAGAGGACTTGACAGGACATCACAGGAAAAGTAATAATAACAAACTCATAAGCCATTGGTCCAAAGGGAGCTCCCATCACTGGTCCCATCATGGTTTATGGTTCTAACAGGACAGAGAGGGTTCTGCCTTCAGTTGAAAGAGTAGTCAGTCGTCTCTCTTTCTATTGGAGGATGTAATGTAATGTAATGTAATCTTTATTTATATACTGCCTTTTCACTGCACATCGGAGTCTCAAAGCGGTTTACAATTGTTATTTTTGGGGGCGGGGCCAGTACAGGAGGCACATGCCAGACCTATTGTACATATTTTTAGTGGTAGGGGAAACCGGAGCACCCAGAGGAAACCTACGCAGACACGGGGAGAACATGCAAACTCCACTCAGAAAGGCCCTGGTCCAACCGGGATTCGAACCCAGGACCTTCTTGCTGAGAGGCGAGGGTGCTATCCACTCAGCCACCGTGCCGCCAAGGATGTACGGAAAGAACCGCCCTCTCCACTTCTTGAACAAACCCTCTGTTCTTATTGGACGAGCACGAATCAGCAGAATGATTGACACTTGGGAGGATCAATAGTCTTGATGATCCACCCAGAAGTAGAACATCCTCCTCAGGTCCAGATGAAGACAGTTGCTCTGAGCTACAGCTGAAGATCTGTCTCTCACTGTTTTAACAGATTATCTATGAGTTTATTTCCTGAAGTGATTTTTTATCATCCTCTTGTTCTGTAAAGCACTTTGAGTTTCCTTGTATAAAAACTGTGAACATGTTTGTATTGTTGTTGCTTCATTTTAGAAGCTGCCTCGCAAGATCCTTAAATCATGTAATTATTTAGCTTGTAGTTAATGCAAAAATAAAAGTATAAAAGAGGTGCATGTGAACAGACTGAGCTCTCCACAAACCAAACGTGTGAACTCCCTGAGGCACAAGTCCAGTTTCTCTCTGGGAAAAGCTCCAAACTATTTTAATGTAATCATGAGTGACCAGAGTTTGTCCTTAACAGCCATGATCAAGGCCTGTGTGGAGGAGGTCTCTGTCTGCTGTGGCTGTGGTTCAGACTGAACTACTGTCACAGATAAGAAGTAGAAGTTAGTAGTTAGTAGTTATTTCCAGCAGTATCATCAGATCAGAGTATTAGGCCTGCAACTCTCCAAAACTTATGCCAGAGTCACACGTTCAAGCCACATTCTTGTCTTTCTCGGTTTAGTTCTGCTTTAGTTTGTGACATGAGAATGAGACCAGTAATGTCCTGAACTCACCCAGTTTCATGAGCAGAGCCAGGAGGATCCACATGGAGATCTCAAAGGGTTTTCGGACATGGCTGTAGTTGAAGGACAACACGGGAAACGCCTTCTTATGAGTCCTGCTGTTGTTGTTTGGAAGATCCGAGACCTCTCCATCGCTTTCATGACTCGCGAAAGCAACGGAGAAAACCAGCAGGAAAAGGCACCAAAACACAGCGGAACAGCCGCGGGTCCGGGGGGGGCACCGCGTCACCCCACCGGAGGGAACAGCCATTTTAGAGGTTTTAAATATGAATAAAGTTACACTGACAGATTAAGCCCAATTAGCGACAGATCCGAGACGTGACGGGCGCTGGTCAAGGCACCGCTCTTTACGCACGACTTCCTCAGACATTTCCACTTCATAAAAACTATCAACAAGAGCATAACGGAGCCGTGGCAGTGTCCCGAGGGTGCTCCGGGTCCAGGGAGTGCATCATGCTCCGTGTCGTCCGGTTGTGGTGTAAAGGCATCCACTGGTGTCAGCTCCTCTCCTCCGCTTTACGCACGGTTACGCACGGTTACGCACGGGTTTGCTCATCATAATGGGATTCCCAAAGCTGTGCGTGAAACAGCGCTGCCTGGAGGAGGGATGACCAAACACGTCACCAGCTGGAAATAATCTGTCCCTGTGTCTGACTTCAGCATCAGTACGAGCTGTTTGCTTCTTTCTGATTTAAAATTAAACTTTGAATGAGGAGCAGCACAAGACAAATGAAAATCAAATCAAACTCTATAAAATAAATAAACTGTCATAAGAACTAAAGTATGTATTAAAAGTTTACACATCAGGTAAGTGCAGGGGCCTCAAACCCAATGTTCCTGGGGGCCACATGAGAGAGAGCAAAGGAAAATACTCTTATACATCTGTGAGTCTGTGACATAAATCAAGATTCAAGCCATTTGTTGCCATTTGCAGTAAAACTGTACAAGACTCCCTCAGGCAGACAGATTTTATGTGACATCAATCTGTAAGAATCTTTTTGTTTTATTTAAATCGGACGTCGGAAAAACAATAACATGGACGGACGAAAGCAAAAGGCAAATTTTTTGTTTAAGAATTTTAAAAAAAAATATGTGTTTAAATCACAGATGACATTTTTCCAAAACCGTCCAGATGATGTTATATATTATTCCAAATGTAAAGTTATGAATATTCCATCGCAACAGTAGTTTTATCTTTATCTTACATTAGTTTTCCACAGTTTGATCTCGGGGTTCTCTCTGGCTCAGGATGTTGGTCTTGTCTCTTTTGTCCTAAACTCTGTGTTTTTAGAGTATTTCAAAACTCGCTCTGATCCAACAAACAAATCCTGACTCTGCTTTTTCCCACGAGACTTTTCCAAACCACAGACACCATTTCACTTTCATTTATTTTACATCATTCAAACAAAACGACACATTCTAAAGGATTTATATTTACGTCCTTTTGATCCATTGTTCAGGAACAGACTTTAAAGGAACGTACAGAATGTTTTAATAAAAGACATTTCAGTAGAAGCTAAAACATGAAATACAGAAACAGCTGTTATTATAGAATAGACTTTTTAAATGAAAAATATGTTCTATTGTTATTAAAGGTCCACCGTGGGAGCGTTTCCACTGGACCTATTTAACCAGTACCAGGTCCTTCTTTAGTCCGTCTTGGTCCTGGTTCTATCCAGGCCGAGCTGGTCCTAAAGTGTTCTTACTGACAGTGATTGGACAGAGTGCTGCTGGAGGCTGTGGTTACCAAGGAATGTCCACAAATACTGGTTTGTTGTGAGTAGGTTGCAATGATAGGGTACCAGATACTACAGCGTAATGGAAACACAACCAGGTAGATTAGAGCCGAGTAGAGCCAAGTAGGACTAGTGGTAACGGGGCGTCTCCATGGTGATGTTTCTGGCTTTGATGTCCCACAATAAGGCATTAAACCAGACCGTGTGTGATTATTGAGTTTAAAGACCTTATGCAGGGTTTGATTGATTTGGAAACACAGTTTTAATATCATTTTATATTAGAAGAGAACTACTAAAGGTTTCAAAATCAATTGGGTTTTTTTTGTCTGATCCCCCCAAATCGAGAAAAGCCCATAGCAACCCCCTTAGAAACAAATACAATTCACAGCCTCTTCTACCTTGGTGACGTCAGAGCGGGTACGTTTCAACCGGCTGTAAGTTGTTTACAATTTGGTATTTGGTCTTTTTTCACAGATATTCAAGATGACAAGGCGGTGAATATAAGACTACTACTAGTATAAATGTTTCCTCATTGGCGCTGTGATAGTCCTGTGGTTGTGTCAATGCACCAATAACCCAGCAAAAGGGGATCAAATCTCACCTCAGTCACATTTTCACTCTCAAAACGGCATTATATGTGTAATGAGCAACTGACACCTGTAGAGGGCAGTATTGTGTCGGACATCAGTGGGGAGAGGATGGGCTAGTATCTGTGGCATAGATCCATGGCTTTCAATGTGTAGGCGTTATCCGCTATGACGACACACAGGTTAGAGCATAGACAACTTAAATTAATTAAAAACACATTCTTTTTATAAAATATAGGATTTTTCAGATCGACATTAATTGATAATCTGTCATGCAATTTTGATATCCACAATTTTTGAAAATAAAACCCTGCATAAGGTCTTTAAAATACATGGAAACACCTGCAGTTGTCCTTGTGGGCCGTGGAATGTGTCCTAAAGAGAAATATATTTAATAATAATAATATTAATTAAAGCCGCAAGCGGCGATGAAAGGCCTCGCCACTCTCGCAACCACCTCCCGGGCGGCAGCCCCACAAGCGTCACGCTGCGTACTCGCCGACAAATTGGCAGCTCGATCGAACCAGGATTACTTACATAAAAGCTCATTAGTAGGATAAAGTGCGCCCCTAGTGGTCACGTCCGGGACATGCACCCTCTACGTAGAGTAGTATTTTGCTGGTACTAGTGTAAAGATTTGCTTGTGCAACTTTGGTGAGTATCGGAAAAGTTTAGGTCAGAAGCCTTCCATAGGTGGCGCTGTAGAGTCATATTAGGTGTGTGTTTTCACACCATTACTCTCAGGCCATTACCAACTGTTAGTGATGTGAGTTTCAGCTCTGTAGGTCTGAGCCTGTGGTCAGGGGAGCATCAAACATGGAGGAAATTCCCCACCGCCTTGCATGAAAACGATGACGAAATTCTAACTTTTATGCGCTGATTGCATAACTTCAATCGGTCCAGATGGAGAAATGGCATGGTAGAAGTCTGTGCGATGAAAATCCAGGGACTAGTACGAAGCCAAAAATGCGACACTCTGAACTGCCTGTAGGTGGCGCTGTTGCACTCGCAATTGTGTGTTGCATATCGTTGTGTTCAGGGTCATACGCTGTATTTCTGAATTCATTTTTAGCCTCATCGGACAATTATTTCACCCCAAAAAGCTCATTCACATATTTTGTGGCGCCCCCAGTGGTCAGGTATGGGACTTACAACTTTTGCATAATGTAATGTTTTGCTCGTCTCAGTCCAGAGATTACACTCAGCGATTTTTGGGCCGATCCGAGCACTAGTGCCCTATTACTTTCCGACAGGTGGCGCTAAAGAGCTCATATTGGGCGAATATTACTGATGTGAGTCTCAGCTCTGTAGGCCTGAGCCTGTGGCCCTCAGGGCTCAGCAAAAATGGCCAAAACGAAGGCTTTATTCGCCATGACGAGGGACAAAAACGGTGAAGATGTTATAACTTTTTATTAATAATTGTATAACTTCAGTCCATCCTGATTAGGAAATGACGTTAAAAATTAAAAATGAAAAGTCAAATTAGCGGCGAAACTTCAGCCCATCATGGCCGACTTCCTGTTGGTCCCAGACATGTGCTTAAACCGGCTTTTATGCTCGTCTCATAGAGATCTATCACTCATCCAAATTTCGTGTACCTACTCCAAAATATGCAATCCTGGCTCCAATAGAAATGGAAAATTTTGAGTTTTCAAGGGGGAACTATCGAGTTGCCTTTTGTCGGACAAAGTTTATTCTTTAAATATAGTACAGTTTAAAAGTGACAAAGACAAGTTACATTTTAGGACAATGTGAACTAAGCTTTGAGGATGAATAAAAACATGTTCAAAAACAAACCTTTCCTTTCTCTCGACAGAACGTCCTCCGTCTGTGTCTGTAAATGTTCTAACGACACAGATCCTCGTTTTCACTTTCTCTGAAAAAAACCTCACATTTTCCTCCTGAAACATACTTTTACTTTCACAGACACAAAACCCTCTCCTACGTTCGACATTCAAGGACACACTTCCCTCAGTTTGATCTGTCAAACAGTCTCAGGTGCTGCAGCCTCAGGTGCTACAGTCTCCGGTGCTGGAGTCTCAGGTGCTACAGTCTCAGGTGCTACAGTCTCAGGTGCTACAGTCTCAGGTGCTACAGTCTCAGGTGCTGCAGCCTCAGGTGCTACAGTCTCCGGTGCTGGAGTCTCAGGTGCTGGAGTCTCAGGTGCTACAGTCTCAGGTGCTACAGTCTCAGGTGCTGCAGTCTCAGGTGCTACAGTCTCAGGTGCTACAGTCTCAGGTGCTGCAGTCTCAGGTGCTACAGTCTCAGGTGCTGCAGTCTCAGGTGCTACAGTCTCAGATGCTGCAGCCTCAGGTGCTGGAGTCTCAGGTGCTGGAGTCTCAGGTGCTACAGTCTCAGGTGCTGCAGTCTCAGGTGCTGCAGTCTCAGGTGCTACAGTCTCAAGTGCTACAGTCTCCGGTGCTGGAGTCTCAGGTGCTGCAGTCTCAGGTGCTACAGTCTCAGGTGCTGCAGCCTCAGGTGCTGCAGTCTCAGGTGCTGGAGTCTCAGGTGCTACAGTCTCAGGTGCTACAGTCTCAGGTGCTACAGTCTCCGGTGCTGCAGTCTCAGATGCTACAGTCTCAGGTGCTACAGTCTCCGGTGCTGGAGTCTCTGGTGCTGGAGTCTCAGGTGCTGCAGTCTCAGGTGCTACAGTCTCAGGTGCTACAGTCTCAGGTGCTGCAGTCTCAGGTGCTGCAGTCTCAGGTGCTACAGTCTCAGGTGCTACAGTCTCAGGTGCTACAGTCTCAAGTGCTGCAGTCTCAAGTGCTGCAGTCTCAAGTGCTGCAGTCTCAGGTGCTACAGTCTCAGGTGCTGCAGTCTCCGGTGCTGCAGTCTCAGGTGCTGCAGTCTCCGGTGCTGCAGTCTCAGGTGCTACACTCAGGTGCTACAGTCTCAGGTGCTGCAGTCTCAGGTGCTACAGTCTCAGGTGCTGCAGTCTCAGGTGCTACAGTCTCAGGTGCTGCAGTCTCAGGTGCTGCAGTCTCAGGTGCTACAGTCTCAGGTGCTGCAGTCTCAAGTGCTACAGTCTCAGGTGCTACAGTCTCAGGTGCTGCAGTATCAGGTGCTACAGTCTCAGGTGCTGCAATCTCAGGTGCTGCAGTCTCAGGTGCTACAGTCTCAGGTGCTACAGTCTCAGGTGCTACAGTCTCAAGTGCTGCAGTCTCAAGTGCTGCAGTCTCAGGTGCTACAGTCTCAGGTGCTGGAGTCTCAGGTGCTACAGTCTCAGGTGCTGCAGTCTCAGGTGCTGCAGTCTCAGGTGCTACAGTCTCAGGTGCTACAGTCTCAGGTGCTGCAGTCTCAGGTGCTACAGTCTCAGGTGCAACAGTCTCAGGTGCTGCAGTCTCAGGGGCTACAGTCTCAGGTGCTACAGTCTCCGGTGCTGCAGTCTCAGGTGCTACAGTCTCAGGTGCTACAGTCTCAGGTGCTGCAGTCTCAGGTGCTACAGTCTCAGGTGCTGCAGTCTCAGGTTCTGCAGTCTCAGGTGATACAGTCTCAGGTGCTGCAGTCTCAGGTGCTACAGTCTCCGGTGCTGGGGTCTCAGGTGCTACAGTCCCAGGTGCTGGAGTCTCAGGTGCTACAGTCTCAGGTGCTACAGTCTCAGGTGCTACAGTCTCAGGTGCTACAGTCTCAGGTGCTGGAGTCTCAGGTGCTACAGTCTCAGGTGCTGCAGTCTCAGGTGCTACGGTCTCAGGTGCTACGGTCTCAGGTGCTACAGTCTCAGGTGCTACAGTCTCAGGTGCTACAGTCTCAGGTGCTGCAGTCTCAGGTGCTACAGTCTCAGGTGCTGCAGTCTCAGGTGCTACAGTCTCAGGTGCTGCAGTCTCAGGTGCTACAGTCTCAGGTGCTGCAGTCTCAGGTGCTGGAGTCTCAGGTGCTGCAGTCTCAGGTGCTACAGTCTCAGGTGCTGCAGTCTCAGGTGCTGCAGTCTCAGGTGCTACAGTCTCAGGTGCTGGAGTCTCAGGTGCTACAGTCTCAGGTGCTACAGTCTCAGGTGCTACAGTCTCAGGTGCTACAGTCTCAGGTGCTGGAGTCTCAGGTGCTACAGTCTCAGGTGCTGCAGTCTCAGGTGCTACAGTCTCAGGTGCTACGGTCTCAGGTGCTACAGTCTCAGGTGCTACAGTCTCAGGTGCTACAGTCTCAGGTGCTACAGTCTCAGGTGCTACAGTCTCAGGTGCTGGAGTCTCAGGTGCTACAGTCTCAGGTGCTGCAGTCTCAGGTGCTACAGTCTCAGGTGCTACGGTCTCAGGTGCTACAGTCTCAGGTGCTACAGTCTCAGGTGCTACAGTCTCAGGTGCTGCAGTCTCAGGTGCTACAGTCTCAGGTGCTACAGTCTCAGGTGCTGGAGTCTCAGGTGCTACAGTCTCAGGTGCTGCAGTCTCAGGTGCTACAGTCTCAGGTGCTACGGTCTCAGGTGCTACAGTCTCAGGTGCTACAGTCTGAGGTGCTACAGTCTGAGGTGCTGCAGTCTCAGGTGCTGCAGTCTCAGGTGCTACAGTCTCAGGTGCTGCAGTCTCAGGTGCTACAGTCTCAGGTGCTGCAGTCTCAGGTGCTACAGTCTCAGGTGCTGCAGTCTCAGGTGCTACAGTCTCAGGTGCTGCAGTCTCAGGTGCTGGAGTCTCAGGTGCTGCAGTCTCAGGTGCTACAGTCTCAGGTGATACAGTCTCAGGTGCTGCAGTCTCAGGTGCTGGAGTCTCAGGTGCTGCAGTCTTAGGTGCTGCAGTCTCAGGTGCTGCAGTCTCAGGTGCTACAGTCTCAGGTGCTGGAGTCTCAGGTGCTACAGTCTCAGGTGCTACAGTCTCAGGTGCTACAGTCTCAGGTGCTGGAGTCTCAGGTGCTACAGTCTCAGGTGCTGCAGTCTCAGGTGCTACAGTCTCAGGTGCTACGGTCTCAGGTGCTACAGTCTCAGGTGCTACAGTCTCAGGTGCTACAGTCTCAGGTGCTACAGTCTCAGGTGCTGCAGTCTCAGGTGCTACAGTCTCAGGTGCTACAGTCTCAGGTGCTTCAGTCTCAGGTGCTACAGTCTCAGGTGCTGGGGTCTCAGGTGCTACAGTCTCAGGTGCTACAGTCTCAGGTGCTGCAGTCTCAGGTGCTACAGTCTCAGGTGCTACAGTCTCAGGTGCTACAGTCTCAGGTGCTGCAGTCTCAGGTGCTGCAGTCTCAGGTGCTACAGTCTCAGGTGCTACGGTCTCAGGTGCTACAGTCTCAGGTGCTACAGTCTGAGGTGCTACAGTCTGAGGTGCTGCAGTCTCAGGTGCTGCAGTCTCAGGTGCTACAGTCTCAGGTGCTGCAGTCTCAGGTGCTACAGTCTCAGGTGCTGCAGTCTCAGGTGCTACAGTCTCAGGTGCTGCAGTCTCAGGTGCTACAGTCTCAGGTGCTGCAGTCTCAGGTGCTGGAGTCTCAGGTGCTGCAGTCTCAGGTGCTACAGTCTCAGGTGATACAGTCTCAGGTGCTGCAGTCTCAGGTGCTGGAGTCTCAGGTGCTGCAGTCTCAGGTGCTGCAGTCTCAGGTGCTCCAGTCTCAGGTGCTGGAGTCTCAGGTGCTACAGTCTCAGGTGCTACAGTCTCAGGTGCTACAGTCTCAGGTGCTACAGTCTCAGGTGCTGGAGTCTCAGGTGCTACAGTCTCAGGTGCTGCAGTCTCAGGTGCTGCAGTCTCAGGTGCTACAGTCTCAGGTGCTACAGTCTCAGGTGCTGCAGTCTCAGGTGCTACAGTCTCAGGTGCTACAGTCTCAGGTGCTACAGTCTCAGGTGCTACAGTCTCAGGTGCTGCAGTCTCAGGTGCTACAGTCTCAGGTGCTACAGTCTCAGGTGCTACAGTCTCCGGTGCTGCAGTCTCAGGTGCTGCAGTCTCAGGTGCTACAGTCTCAGGTGCTGGAGTCTCAGGTGCTACAGTCTCAGGTGCTGGAGTCTCAGGTGCTGCAGTCTCAGGTGCTGCAGTCTCAGGTGCTACAGGCTCAGGTGCTACAGTCTCAGGTGCTGCAGTCTCAGGTGCTACAGTCTCAGGTGCTACAGTCTCAGGTGCTACACTCTCAGGTGCTTGAGTCTCAGGTGCTACAGTCTCAGGTGCTGGATTCTCTGAAGGCCATCTGTGTGGTGCTGTATGCAGAGAGGCCTAGGCCCGCTGCAGCCATCGTCATGGCGATGGGCTCCACGAGTCGGGTCCGTGGCTGCAGCTGCACCTCCCCCGTGACCTGCCGCTGGGAACACACACAAAATTCATGTTTTTGAGGAACATGCCACAAATGAAATGACTAAAAATTATGTTAAATCTTCAAGAGTCGCGGGTTCTTTGTGGGTCTTTTAAAAACAAAACTTTCTCCAAATGGAAAATGGCAACTTCTGATTTGTTCTTATTTTGGTTTGGAATCCATCCATCCATCCATTTTCTACCCTTTAATCCATATCTGGGTCAGGGGGGTGGCAGTCAGAGATGCCACCCAAGTCTCATAGCACCAGCCCCTCACTGACCCTCTGCAGGTGGTGAGTCCACAGGAGGACGGCTGCTCTCTGACTGTGAGCATAGCCTTGATCTTTCAGTGGGGGCTTTGGGCAAAGTGGGGTTAAGTGTCTTGCCCAAGGACACAACGACAGCAGTCATCAGTGGGAGTCGGTGGAGAAGGTGTAGAGGTGGGAATTGAACCCACGACCTTCTGGCCTTAAGGCCAATGCTCTACCAACTGAGCTACTGTCGCCCCATATGTATATGATATATAATATATAATTAGGTTTGCCTGGATCGGTTTGCACACCTGGTGTGTAATCCATGAATCTCTTTATTCAAGGCTAGGTTTAAAACAGTCCTCTTTAGTTTAGCATATGGCTAGGAAGGTAAGACTCAGGGAAGGCTAAACTCCTCAGACTGTCAGTCAAGCTGCATAGGGAGCCCCCTGCTGGAGAAGTATGGTAACTGCACTATCCTCTCCTCCTTCCTACTTTATCTGTTTAGCATTATTAGGATTCTGACTGTAGTTTGTTCATTGCTATTCACCCGTTGTCCCATTGTCTGTTTCATGGTACGATGACGGGATCTCTGAGCCTGGCCTCCTCCATCTACACCTGCGGACTGCCCCGCCCGACCCGCCTGGGAGTGCTTCAGTCCTGCACCGGACCTGTCCACGTTCAGCGTCCACTGGTCCACGTTCTGTAGCTAGCTTAGGTCCTAGATCATTAGCCTGTCCGTCCAGAGGAGCGGATCCCTTTCTCAAATGGGTCTCCCTCCCTGTGGGTTTCCCTAGTTCTCCCCAAGGTTTCTCACTTTTTCCCACTGGGTTTTTTAAGAGTTGTTCCTTGTGGATGCAGGAGGGTCTTGTTGGACAGTTAGTGTCCAACAGAAAGGATTGGTGATGATCAGGACACTTTAGCATTCTACAACATGTATGGACATTTTCTTCTGTGTGTGCTTTATACTGTATTCTTCATGTGTTTTAACTGTTGATTCTCTGACCTGTGTTGGTGATTTCAATGGTTTTGTTAAGTCCTCTGAGATGACTTCTGTTGTGACCTAGGGCAATACAAGAATAAACTGTATTGTATTGTATAGCTCCTGTGGACTCACCACCTGCAGGAGGATCAGTGAGGGGCTGGTGCTCTGTGGACTGGGTGCAGCTCTGACTGCCACCCCCCCGACCCAGAAATGGATTAAGGGGAAGAAAATGGATGGATGTATTGTATTGTACTGTAAAGCACTTTGTGTTGCATCTTTTGTATGAAAAGCGCTTTATAAATAAAATTTGATTGATTGATTGAGATCACCCTTCGATTTTATTTATTCCATATTTTTTAGAAATGTACAAGTCCCACATCAAAAAGAGAAACATTATTTTATTTGGGTACATGTGGTCTCAAATGATTCTTTTTACAATTAAGCTATAATCTGCAAAGAACATCATGATCTTAGTTTTTGACCAATTTTTGAGCGATCTGTCAAAAAATGTAATATTATGAAATTAAATTCAAAAGGTTTCTACTCTGTCTCGAGCTCGAGTGAAAGGTACCACTGTACCATCGTCACACACGAGTGCGAGCAGCGGAATGGGCTCAAAGCAGCAACTTTTGCATCACATGAAAAGTTTTAGCTGCCATCTCCATTGTTCAAAGGCATTTCGATATAAATCCTTGTTTTGTCATTAATGATTTGAGAGTCATAACAAGACTTTTTTAGTTTTGCGGCCACAAGTTATTTAACCTGTGAAGATTAGCTAGCCGCGCGGAGTTCTGGCAACCCGGACCACGGAGGGCAGGCCGCCAAAATGAAAACAATAACAACTTTACGAGTCGTAAAACTAATTTTGATAATCAAATATCTCTGAACTACTGTTATCAGTTAAAGATGTGTTTGAAAAGAGCATGATTTAATATCGGCGTTTGAAATATTGGGGCCATTTAATGATGACTTGACATGTAAATATCACATACTGCTACTTTAAACAAAGTAAAGTTACTCAGAGGCACAACATTATCATATCACCCACTCTGTCATCATGAAGCAAGATAACTGTGGCTTCATGAAGTGTTGAACCTTTCCATCCAATGGTTTGAGAAAAGGTTCATTTCTTCATATGCTCACAAACCCTGTTGGTCAAAATCTGTATTTACATTTGAACAAATAGATAGAATTAGAAAATTATACATTTACAAAACGGTAACGGATACAGTTGTCTGCTTTAATACACACACACACACACGCACAGATAAATATTTAATAATGATTATAGCTTGTCAAGTCAAAATCAATTAAATAAATCCAATAGGACAAAAGACAGTGAAGTGCTTACACTCATCAAAGGATGTGTATATATATATGTATATATATATATATATATATACATATATATACATATATCCAATTGTGCAAGTTCTCCCACTTAAAATAATGACAGAGGTCTGTAATGTTCATCATAGGTTCACTTCAACTGTGAGAGACAGAATGTAAAGAAAAAATCCAGGAATTCACATTGTAGGATTTTTAAAGAATTTATTTGTAAATGATGGTGGAAAATAAGTATTTGGTCAATAACAAATTCAACTCAATACTTGGTAATATAACCTTTGTTGGCAATAACAGGTCAAACGATTACTAAAGGTCTTTACCAGGTTTGCACACACAGTAGCTGGTATTTTGGCCCATTCCTCCATGCAGATCTTCTCCAGAGCAGTGAACACGGACTTTCAACTCCCTCCACAGATGTTCAATGGGGTTGAGGTCTGGAGACTGGCGAGGCCACTCCAGGACTTTCAAATGCTTCTTACGGAGCCACTCCTTCGTTGCCCGGGCGGTGTCTTTGGGATCATTGTCATGCTGGAAGACCCAGCCACGTTTCATCTTCAAAGCTCTCACTGATGGAAGGAGGTTTTGGCTCAAAATCTCACGATACATGGCCCCATTCATTCTTTCCTTAACACGGATCAGTCGTCCTGTCCCCTTAGCAGAAAAACAGCCCCAAAGCATGACGTTTCCACCCCCATGCTTCACAGTAGTGTAGAGATTTCATGACACTTTGAAACGACTGAAGTTAAAGTTAAACTCATCATTCTAATATGCACGAGACAGTCACAGTACTTTTCCACTTGATGTTTTGGCTATCTCTGCTGATTGGAGGTCTCTGTTTCTCCTGAGTATATTATCACTTTCTGTCTGTAACATCCCTTGTTTGTGCTTTGTTCGTGTGTCTACCATCAACAATAAAACATGTCTTCTGTCTGAATTAAAGACACGATCCCAGACTTTGGCTGATTCCTAACAGTAGGTATGGTGTTCTTGGGATGCAACTCAGTATAACCCAGGGTTAAAATCCAGTCCAGGTTTTCCCCGCACTCCTGGTTCATTCCTGGTTTTCTCTGCAGGCTGCATGACATGCTCTTGCTCACACACTGCCCTGGCTCCTCTCTGTTCTCTGAGGTGGGAGAGAATCCAGGAGACAGCAGCTGCACGTCAGAAACCCAACTTTTGAATAATACAATTCAAACTTCACTCATGTATCAATTGTTCATTTCCAGAGTCCATAGTGTTTGTTGTTTGTGGATTGGTTACTGTTCATGGGCAGGGATTTGAACTTAACTGGTGAGATGAGAGTTGTGTTTGTCATGTACATTTAGTTAGCTTGGCTACATGCTAACTAGCCGACTAAACTGTTTTTAACAAAGTTTTAGCGGTACGATCATGTGTTTTGGGTTATGTAATGAGCCAATGCTAATTAGCATTAGCATGCTAAAATATTAATTAGCATGCTAACATGCTAATTAGCATTTAGCTAACCCAGGATTATTTTTTGTTGGGAACCATGCTCTCCTTGTTTTGAGCGTTTCCGGGATGTTTTATTAGCATAGCTTATGCTAGTTTTTTGTATTTGGTACCATTTTTGATTATTTTGTATGTACAACTTAAGTGGCCTTGTTTGTACAGGCCAGGTGACCCAACTCCGGGTCAGGTGATGGCGAGCTAGAGAGAAGTGCCTGGAACAGTCCATCGTATCATTGGTCAACACTACTGGTCTGGTAGGAGGCTCAGCCTGTCTCCTTCTCCCACACGTCGTGGGTTTTACACCACTCCATATTCAAACTCTACAATACAACCGCCCTTGGACATCACTTTCTGCCAATAACAATCACTGGACTTTCTGTGGTGCGCCACCGTGTGGGCAGTATGGTACCGCTCAAAAACCCTGGAGTACGGGTTGGACAAAGGTTATAGTTCTTTTGATTAGTTGGACTTTCAGTTGTTACCGGTATTATTTTCCTGCACTGTAAATATTTGGTTATTGTTCACTTTTATATATTTTGTAAAATACACTTACTTTAAACTTACCTTTTGGTTCCTGGTTGGTTTTTCACTGTTCCTATCCTCCAGTAGCGTACCTACTCTTCCGATCCCACTAGTCTATACTTACAAGTCAACTCCATTATTGTATTAAACATTAATAACCAGTTGTTTCATAATTTGGCGAGCTAGCCAGGAGGATAGCAATACAATGAATACCTGTTATTGATTTATACTCACCAGTTCATTTTGAAAAAAAATGGAAGTTTTCCATAATCTATCTGTCTACGCAATGCGGTAATCATCACTGGTGCCACTAATCGGACATTACGATGCGATGAAGTTATTGGTTTTCTGAAGCAACACGGGGACATTAATCAAGATGTTCGAATTGATGATGTAGCTTCAGATTTTCATGGTCGTGTTGAGTTTACTTCCGGATCTGCGTTGACAACGTTACCTCCATTACCTTATACTTGTGATTCAGAAGGGGGAGATAAAATTTCCGTTGAGCGCTTATCCGATATTTATGCATCCAGAATTTGTGGTTTGAAGACTAACTCATATTTGGCGGAGCTAAAAGACGTTGCAAAGCAGTCAGGGAAACTATACACTGACGTGCTGAAGAACTGGCTGAGTTGGATCAGCATATTCTTCAATCTATCTCTGAACTGAGTCACCTGCCACTGCCAGCGATCCGGCTATATCATCAGATATTAAAATGAAACAGTCCTCAATCAACAGTCCTTCCACCCTCTGCTGCATCTAACTTTTTTGCAGAAGGTTCGCAGGAGAGGCGATCAACCATCCACATGACGCACAGTGACGTAAATCCCCCTGAAGTCCAACGCTATGTGGTGGAACATGCTGGTCTCCACTGCAGGTGCAGTACCATCCATCTCAGCGCTTGAGGACATTCTCGGGAAAGGTACCACGGCCGACGCACGAGACGGATTATGACACCTGGAGGTGTACAGTGGAACTGATTCTGCAAGATCCTTCTATGTCAGATCTTCAGCGCACCAGGTCGATCCGTGATAGTCTACTGCCTCCTGCTGCTGACATGGTTAAACACCTTCGTCCTGACACTACCCCCGAGACATACCTACAACTGGACTCGGCGTATGGAACAGTACAGGATGGTGATGAACTTTATGCCAAGTTTTTGGACACTTACCAAATGAATGTCTACTTACCTTCAACGTCTCAGTCTCATTGCAACACGCAGTGAAGAGGGGAGGAGTTTCAGTAAGGGATGTGAACAAGTGTCTACTGACCCAATTCTGTCGAGGATGTTGGAATAATAATCTCATTGTTGAATTACAATTAAAACAGAAGAAAAGCAACCCACCATCATTTACTGAACTTTTAATGCTGTTACGCACTGAAGAGGATCAAGATGTTGCAAAAACTGTCCGCATGAAACAACACTTGGGTGCTAAGCAGAAAGCTGCTAACCATGCACAACGAGTTCAGACCGAAGAACCAAATCTGTGTGCAGCGTTGACAACATTCACAAAACAGTTGACTGAACAAATGTTAAACATCCAAAAGCAATTGGCCACGCTAACTGCCAATCAGAGCCCACAGTTGTCATCCCCAACTCTAAAGGCTGGGACAAAGTCCACTTTCTCCCAGACAAGGTTTTTGTTTCCGCTGTGGAGAAGAACCCATCTTTAGTGAATTTAAAGACAGTTCCAGAGTAAACAAGACACTCGACTAAGCCAAAGCACTAACAGACATTTAAACTAGTTCGAGTTCCTGATGAGGGACACTCAGGAACTGTACTGGACCAAATCCGTCCCGTCAATTGGCTCAAGATGTACAGCAGAAGTGACCCTCGCCGGCCACTAATGTTTCCAGAGGACTTTCTTGGGAGCAGGTTTGAACTTCAAACCCTTGCACTTGTTGTTCCTGACTTCCCTTCTAGTATACAAACCTTTGTATTAATTGGCATGAATACGCTCGAAGCTCTGTACAATTCTTCTTCCAAACACGACGAGTTGCGTTAATACCAAACAGTTCTACTTTGGTTTCATCTGACCACATGACATTCTCCCAATCCTCTGCTGTATCGTCCATGACCAGGATGTGCAACAAGTAAATTGTGAAAAAATCAGTGGATGCATAAAAAGCTTTGATGCATCTGGACTCATCTGGGGACGGATTCCCCTGAATTTAGACAATCTACATTTTATGCATTTGATCATTTTAGAAATGTGCGTTTTAAAAGACAGTGGGCCTCATGTATGAAACATGCGTACGGCAAAATCAGGGTGTAAATGATGCGTACGCAAAAAATGTACACTTTTCAATCTGGACGTGAGCGAACGGTTCGCACAGAATTTACACCAAGTCAATAGGTGGTGTAAATGTGTACGCTCATTTCACCCTTCGTCACAACACGCCAAAGCACGCACGAAATTTAAGATTTGGACAACAATAAACATGTTCAACATTATAAACTGTTTTCATGGAGCATCATGTTTCGGAATTTGAATTTGAGCATCAGAAAAAGTCTAACACTTTGGAAACACGCAAACTTCGACTAAATCACAGATCATGAGGAGGAGCCTCTTCTGTTTCTATGATTTTAAATCTGACTTGTGTATCATTTTGATCTGTATGTTTTTAACCCTTGTATTATGTTGAAAAAAAATGACATTGATTATGTTGCGGGTCATTTTGACCCGTACTGTGTAAATGCACTCAAAACAGTCAAGAAAACAGGTTAAACCAATAACAACTTTATTTTAGGTTATATAAATATTTAGAAAAGTGACATACAATACATTTTTAATTCCAACGCTATATTTAAGAAATATTTAGTCTAATCTTCTTGTCCTCCTCTCGGGTCAAAATGACAATTCTTCCTTCCTTCTTTCCTCCTGCCATGCTTTCTCCTTCCTTTTTCTCATCCTGTTTTCCTTCTCTCTGTTCATCCTCCTCTATTCCCTTCTTTTCTCTTCCTTCCTTCCTTCCCTTCTCCCTTCTTTCCTTCCTACCTTCCTTCCTTCCTCCCTTCCTCTTACCTTGACCAAAGATTTGTACTCTGAATCCTCCTTATCGTAGGAAAATTGACAATCTGGATCAGCAATAACACTGTCCTCTGTCAAATCCTCTGTTTCTCTTCCTCTACATCATTATCCCAGTTAAAATTCTGTGATAAAGCCTCCTCAGATGTCATGCTTCTGGAGCTCATTTTTGGTGAGTTTGTCTAAAGCCTAGCGTACATCGACAGAGTAACTGGAGACTAGTTGCAAACTAGTTGCAAGGCGGCAATGATGGAGATGATCAGTTGCCGAAATCGGTCGATGTGAGCGCTCTTACAACTGGAGATAAACAGTCGATCTCCGGATTCAGTCAAATGCCCGTGTTCTACTTTTCGGCAACTAGTTGTACTCAGATCCAGAGATATCACCCGATGTGCGCGCTCCGTGGCACGCTCTAACAACATGTGTGTATTGCGCGCCCTCTACAGTTTATGTCAGAAAACACACTGTAGTTGAGGCCAGTTGCTGTCGATGTACGCGCTGTTATTCCCAAGACTGGTCTGCTACTAGGAGTTGCCCGTCTTTGCCAGATTGTTGATGTGTGTGGGGCAGCAACTCAAAGGCGACGAATATAATCAGGTGCCAGTCCGATGTACGCTAAGCAAAAGAGATGACATAAGAACAGTGACAAGGACAAGTGTGAGAAAGTTCCCTCTCTTCACACACCTGGCTCTGGGTCTCAGAGGCAATCAAAATACAATGTCAAAGAGACATGTTTTTTTGGATCTGAACAACTATTTACCCACATTTAAGTAAAAACTACAACTCCGTGACCTGTCCGTTGGCACACTCTGGATCATAGGTCACTGGCGGCTTTCTGTCCGAGGGAGGTCCGTAGCATAGACGGTTAATGTGTGTGGTTCTGTACTTCCGCGTCTCGTCTAACCGGGACTGCAGCTTCGCGCAGAGTTCAGAGAGCTCCGGTTTTCGAAATGACGGCGACCGCACAATCCAGCCAGAGACACCGTCCACAACGCCTTCTTCTTCATCGGACATTAGGTCTACGGTGGCAGACTTCCAGAGTTCCACCTCGTCCTCTGCTAGGACGCTCTGTCTCGATTCCAGCAGCTGTAAAAAACAATGAATCAGTCCAGTGCAATGCACTGTGTGTGAACACAACACATCTAACACCTGAATAAAGTCACAATAAAGTCTTACCCTCTTTCTTCTCGCTCGACTCCGAGCTGAACTCTTCGCAGCTTCCGCCCGCGATGAGTTTTCTGGCTTGGCATATATAAAGCTCCTGCGTACCGTCTCGTAATAGGTCTTACAGGCGGCTGGAAAACAATTTAATGAGTGGTATGAATAAAATCAAACACAAGTCACAGTAACATTAAACACTTACACACAATGCGGTCTTTATCAACATTGTGTAAATCATGACTTTCAGATACTGCTTTGAGCAAATAGGAGGTCACTGCCTCATTATGAGGAGAAATTAGTCTGTGAAAACAAAATGTACAGTTAGATCGGTATCTATACATATCTAGTTCCTTATACCACAGAATGAAAGCACATTCTTTAAATCTTACCCTTGCTCTGGTTCGTAGCGCCTGGGATTAGTCTTTGAGTTGTGAAGACGGCGAACTGCTTCCTGTAAATGACAAACACTTTAATAAAGCTAGTGCTTTTGCAAAGCTACTCTTAGCTTTGTTTTTAGGCTAGGCTACTTAGCTTAGCTAGCAGTCATAGAACATATTCTTACCGCAAGCTTGGGATTGTGCACCCGTCTTCTCCTCTTTGAGTATGTTTCTCCCGCACAGTCGTTCGACTCCAGAGCCGCCACCTTCTCCTCGATGGAGTTGACTGAATTCAGCAGTTGAGTGAAGCGCTCGTTTATGTCGGCAGCATGTTCATTAAGCTGATCAGACAGTCCACAGAGAGCAGTCAGCACTTTGTCCTCAGTCTGTGGACTGGCTGAAACTTGTGGATCGGGTCCAAGAGGAGTTGAAGGCGGGTTGATTGACACACTCTTTACTATTGGATTGACATGCTCTTTAGCGCAAGAAGATTTTTCCTTTCTTAGCAAGGAAGAGCCACATTTGTTCCTTAATGCAGACTTCTGCTGTGGGTGATTGTAGAACGGTATGTGACCACAAGTCTTACAAACCTTTGTACCATCGCGTATGGGCTCGTAGGTTTCAGTACGCATGTATACGGTCATACATTTTGGACAAACTGCATACTGTAAGAAGTCGTCACGGAGGACACCAGTCCATTTCCTCAAGGACACTAAAGTCTTTGGAATATCATTTGCAAAGACAGTGAGGGAATTAGCACAGACAACATTTCCAAGTATCCACATGAATTGTTTGATGCACAGAAGTAGCGATGTGAGGGCGTCGTCAGAAATCTTGAAGGTTGATTGCCATGACAAAAGCATCATGGCCAGAAGTTTCATCAGCAAGATCTGTTGTTTTTCACTTCCATGCCCCTCCCCATCTTGTATGTGAGGATTGGCTTCACTCTGCTCCTCTTTGACCACTTTCTCAACCTATGCAAATGTAAAGTAGGCTCATTAAACATGCAGGCAGCGCCCATACTCAGCAGCTCAAACGACCGTGCTCAGTGCATGAATGTCCATTTGAGAGTGAAAAGACCATCATTAATACCACCATTTGAACATGAAAAGATTTTACAACTGTAGTTTGACAAAAATCAAGTTCATCTCAAACAGCTCGCGGTGTTTGTTTTAGTGTTTAGTTGCTTTGATTGTTTAACAGAAACTGTACACTGAGAGTAGCAGTAGTAGTACTGAGACTGGAGAACTGTTTGAGCTCTGGATTGCATGTATAGCTGTATACATATATAAACTTGTATGCTATATTCTAAGGTAATTTCATGCCTTACCTCATGACAGGAGAGGTCTTCATCTTGCACAGACTCTGAGTCACTATTTGATTATTAATGATTATTACAATAATCATTACCATGGGAAGCAAACACATTTTACTGCACACTAACTATTACAGATTTGCTGCTCACCGTTGTCTTCATGTTCTTCCTTCACTTCTTTCCCTGGGTGCTCGGTCTGCATCTCACGCTCATGCGTCTCTCCAGCTCCAGGACGCACAGACCTCCCTCCGGTGTGACGGGATAACAGGATCTGTGCGTTATCGGACCGAGTCCTTTGGAGATTTTTCTCCCAAACTCCATTTCTGAAATAGCGCCTCCTGTGGTCATAATACTGTGCATGAGAGAGTTCAAGGCTGCAATGTTCACAGAAGCGCCGAGGTTTCTTCTTCAGGTGGGGTTTTTCCATCTCTGCACAGTCAGCTTCACTGTCAGCTTTAAAGTCAGCTTTAGAGACAGCTTTAAAGGCAGCTTTAGGCGGACACACGGAATAGAGCGGGAATCGCGAGTCCTTCCGTATAACAATAACCTCGTCTGTGATTGGAGGAGCCTGAAGCGCCTTCGACTCCTCGTCCAATCACGTGTGAGGCTTTGTGCATGACCCACACACAGCAGTACTTGCAAGACCAGCGCATACACCATAGACTGCAAATATGAATGTTTGTGTTCCTCAGAAGAACCCTGTCAAAGGGTACCGCATTTAAACATGTTATTTTACAAGTTTCTTTGTTTCATCCCGTTATTATAATAGATCCATGCTTCATCCCCACCCGGACAGATATTTTATATGGAAAGCCAATAGAAGTTTGGGGCTTGCAGGGAACAGACCTAGTGTAAAGTCTGTACTTGTAGCTTATCGCGTCTGTTGCATTCCTCCTGCACTTATAAGTAGTTTGTTTGTCTCAGATATTTACCACTTATTCTTTTGCTGCTTGTGCTGAAAACACTTTAATAATAACTATGTTTCCAACTAGAACTGAGTCTTTATTCAAAACATCAGTTGAAATGACTTTTGAAATGAAGAGTCCATAGAACTACCACATAAAACTACAGTAGAAACACATGTAATGATCTCAAACAGCTCGGTTTGTTCATGTTTTGTTCTGAAGAGGAGAAAGAAGCAGCGTAAATGAGGCCGCTTTGGTTTCTCAAGCAACTCCTGTGAGATCGCCATCATGTGGTTGGTTGTGGGATTACAACATTCTCTTCAAAACAACATCAACAAAAAAAAGTTAAACCAGAAACACTGCAAACACACTCACAGATCACAGACCTGAGAGATTTAGTGAGGATGTGTTTTCCGTACGTGGAGCCCCCTTTGTCTGCCGAGGTAGCTGATTCCTTCAGACGCACACACACAGACGCACACACACACACACACACACACACAGACACACACACACACACACACACACACACACACACACACACAGAGACACACACACACAGACACAGTCAGTCTGCCTGGAGGCACCAGAGAGTGGAACTCACTACCACAGACTGTTAGACAGCAGAGCACATACAGGGCTTTTACACAGCACCTAAAACAATGGATGGTAAACACATACACCTGCCCACATTAACTGATGTATGATATGCTTATGCAGTCTTGTAAATAGTATATTTTTGAATGTGTGAACACAATGTTAGTCTTGAATGATGTTATCTTTGTCTTGTAATTTTGTCATGTTAATGTATTTTAATATCTTTTTAACATCACAGCCAGGGGACTACAGATGAAAAATAGCCTCCTTGGCTAATTCTGGCTTTTTTAACTCATGTTTTATCATGTGTTTTATTAAATTGCATTGTCCCCCTTTGAAATAAACTAAACTGAAACTGAAACTGAAACACAGACGCACACACACAGACACAGACACACAGACACAGACACACACACTAATACTGATACTGAGAGCTGATTGGCTGAGTGTGGGCGGGACCCTCTCCTCCTCGAGCCTGACTGAGGCCAAACATGAAGTGAAAACTAGAACTGAGCTGTTTTAGCAGAATTGTAGTATTTTCGTTATAATAAAAATACATCTTTACTAATGATGTCATGTCAGCCTCAAACACATTATGGTGATCCTACAGCGACACCTGGTGGAGACTTTGGTGCAGTTACTTTTGGCAGATTTTAACCAGGTAAAAAGTTATTCAGAGTTCAGAATCAGCGTTGGTACAAACTGTACTTTATCAGGAAGGACCAAAATAAATGAATAAATAAATTATAAATACAATTATATAAAAACTATAAACAGAATATTCAATATTCTGATGTTGTAGAAAGTCACAGATTATGGCAGAAAAACTAACTTTACCACTGTGTTGTACATTTATGAACGAAGCAAAGGGACGGCTGTTTGTTAATGAAGCAAAGGGACGGCTGTTTATGAACGAAGCAAAGGGACGGCCGTTTATGAATGAAGCAAAGGTACGGCCTTTTAATAATGAAGCAAAGGGACGGCCGTTTAATAATGAAGCAAAGGGACGGCCGTTTATGAATGAAGCAAAGGGACGGCCGTTTATGAACGAAGCAAAGGGACTTTAGTTCCTATAAAAGATATTTATTGTCAAACAAACATTGGTACATTTGGATGTTGTTAAAAGTAGAGCTTGGCCATGGCCTGCAGGAACCTCTTCTTCCTCTTCTGAGCCGCGAGCTGCAGCACCTCCTCAGGGTTACTCGTGTTCAGCTCACTCTGTCCGATCGCTTTGACCTGAACACAGGAAACAGACAGTCAGAGAGAACAGTCAGAGAGAACAGTCAGAGAGAACAGTCAGAGAGAACAGTCAGAGAGAACAGTCAGAGAGAACAGTCAGAGAGAACAGTCTGAGAGAACAGTCAGAGAACAGTCAGAGAACAGTCTGAGAGAACAGTCAGAGAACAGTCTGAGAGAACAGTCTGAGAACAGTCAGAGAACAGTCAGAGAGAACAGTCAGAGAGAACAGTCTGAGAGAACAGTCAGAGAGAACAGTCAGAGAGAACAGTCAGAGCAGAGAACAGTCAGAGAGAACAGTCAGAGAGAACAGTCAGAGAGAACAGTCTGAGAGAACAGTCAGAGAACAGTCAGAGAACAGTCTGAGAGAACAGTCAGAGAACAGTCTGAGAGAACAGTCTGAGAACAGTCAGAGAACAGTCAGAGAGAACAGTCAGAGAGAACAGTCTGAGAGAACAGTCAGAGAACAGTCAGAGAGAACAGTCAGAGAGAACAGTCTGAGAGAACAGTCTGAGAACAGTCTGAGAGAACAGTCAGAGAACAGTCAGAGAACAGTCAGAGAACAGTCTGAGAGAACAGTCTGAGAGAACAGTCTGAGAGAACAGTCAGAGAACAGTCAGAGAAACAGTCAGAGAGAACAGTCAGAGAGAACAGTCAGAGAGAACAGTCCCAAACAAAGAGAAACTAAAAAAGGCAAATAAAGCACAGATTGTAACTCACAGCAATCTGTCTCTTCTCGGCCTCTCCTCGTTTATGGTGAATGTCTGAAGTGTGAGTGAAGGAGAATGTTTGCAGCCAATCATTTTCAAATTCAAAACAAATAAATCCAAAGTAAACTGCTCCCTCTGGTGGCAGAACAGGGAGTTACAGGTAGAAAGCATGTTTTTTAACCTTCAGACTGATATTTTACACTTAATGATAAGAATATTATTATGATATTATTGTTTCATTTTAAATATATTATATATAGATAAAAACAATGAAAGGTTCTCCTGCAGAAGGATACGTGTGAGGTACTCCAGGATGGTCACGTCCCAGATGTAGTCGTAGAACGAGTCCATGGCGTCGTGGCTGAAGACGGACAAACGTCACCATGAACTTCAGAAAAACTCATCTGAATTTCAGCTTTTACCTGTTCTGCTCCTGCAGCGCTTTGAACGCAGTCATGTAGTCCACCTCTCGCAGAAACTGGCAGAGAACAGCCACCTGGGAAATGATGTATTATTACTAGGGCTGTCCAAAATAGCGCGTTATTAACGCGTTAACGCAAATCAATATTAACGCCGTCATTTTTTTTATCGCGCGATAATAAAAAAAAAAAAAAAAAAAAAAAAAAAGATTTTTTTTTTTTTTTTTTTTTTACTTTTTATTGCAGACAAACACACATACAGAAAAAAAATAGAAACAAAGAAAAGGACTAGTTCAGATACATTGTAGACAGAGATTACAAACAATATGTAGTTGGAGATACAGGGGGCCAAAGAAGAAACCCAGAAGGGCACATAGGAGGGGGGGGGACATGAAGTGGGAGATGGGGGGAGGGGTTAATAAAAAAGGCAATACAAGCAAACAGTATACAGTCATAGATATACCGAAGGTAAACAGAGAAACAGCATAGAGTATTTACATGAACCAATTTACAAAATATTTACAGATTGTTTATCATCATCATAATGACACCATGATGTTTCTATACAGTCTATGGTCTATACCCACACATACACACACACACCCACACACACACATTGAAGGGGCTTTTTGTTACCAATTATTTATTTTGTCATCCATTTATTGATGATTTTGCATCAAATGTTAGTGTGTAATATAACACTACACATTGTTTTCAATAAAAAAAGCAATTGCACACAGCACGCAAATGTGTGACTAATTTGCGATTAATCGCGAGTTAACTATGAAATTCATGCGATTAATCGCGATTAAATATTTTAATCGTTGGACAGCACTAATTATTACATAATAATAATAATATATTAAATTATAATGTGATGATGTTAAAGCACAGACCTGTGTGTGGCAATTCATCATGGAGCAGCATTTGATCATGCGTTTAAGAACCTGCAGAAACAACACTTATTATTTATTTATACTTTGTTAAGGACTGTTCTGCAGAAACAGGATCCATAACTCGCTACAATAATGGAACTATAAGTAAAACAAACCAGAGAAGACTTTAATATCCAATCCTAGTCTGTTCTGAGTGTGGCCTTACTCCCACCTGATCCGTGTAGACGTCCGACGGAACGTGTTTAGTGAAGAAATCTGAGGCCACGGCTCCGGCCTGAAGGTAGAAGTTCAGAGCGGCAGAGTAAAGGTTCGTCACTGCAGAGACACATTAAAGCAGCAAAATGTCATTTTATCATCACCCAAAAATGTTATTGTCTTTTTGTTGTTGTTGAACAGAATCTCTCTCTCTCTCTCTCTGCTGCAGCATCAACAATAAATAATACATTAAACCTAGCCTGGTCTTATCCATCCGTACACTCCGCATGTCCTGCAGGTAATGTCTGGGTCTGGTCCCTGTGTTTGCGATTACTATCAGATGAATTCCATCCGACCAATCAGAGAGCGCGGGAGGCGGGTGTTGTAGTTAGATGTGGGTGACGTCGAGAGTTAGCGCTGAACGAGCAGGTTGTAGTTTGGCGAAGAATGCGATAGTAAAGTATTCTGCTCTGGTTCTATCAAGAAACTGAAGCTGGAGCAAGAGGAATGTTTAACAAATGTAATCTCTGGAAAAGATTGTGACGCTACTCCCCACGGGCTCCGTTAGCGGCAAAGGAGATGGCTAAAGCTAGGGCTAAATGCTAAATGCTAACGACTCACTCGGGCTCATTACATAAGTCACGATAAACTCAGATCCAATTGTTTCAATCTGCAAAAGGAGTTAGCCCCTCCCACCTGTTAACGGAGTCAATGGAGACAATCCAGACCTTAGTATGAAATTAAATTTGTACTATGGTGTGGTACGACCAGGCTACTTAAAGCCTAGCGTACATCGGACTGGCAACTGATTATATCCGTCGCCTCTGAGTTGCTGCCCCGCACACATCGACAATCTGGCGAAAACGGGCAACTCTGAGTCGCAGGCCAGTCTCTTGAATAACAGCGCGTACATCGACAGCAACTGGCCTCAACTACAGTGTGTTTTCTGACAACAAACTGTTGCGGGCTCGCAATACACGCAATACACACACGTTGTTGGAGCGGCGCATGGAGCGCGCACATCGGGGCAACTGAGGACAACTAGTTGCCGAAAAGTAGAACACGGGCAACTGACTGGAACTGGAGACCGACTGATCATCTCCAGTTGTAAGAGCGCGCACATCGACCGATTTCGGCAACTGATCATCTCCCACCATCTCCTCTCAGTCGCCAAAAGCCGCCTTGCAACTAGTTGTCCCCAGTTTCTCTGTCGATGTACGCTAGGCTTTAAATATGACGTGACATAAAGAAGATAAAGAGGAAATGTCACCAAAGTAGAAGTAACTAAAGTACTCTCACCAAAGTAGAAGTAACTAAAGTACTCTCCAAAAGTAAAAGTAACTAAAGTACTCTCACCAAAGTAGAAGTAACTAAAGTACTCTCACCAAAGTAGAAGTAACTAAAGTACTCTCACCAAAGTAGAAGTAACTTAAGTACTCTCACCAAAGTAGAAGTAACTTAAGTACTCTCACCAAAGTAGAAGTAACTTAAGTACTCACACCAAAGTACATGTAACTAAAGTACTCACACCAAAGTAGAAGTAACTAAAGTACTCTCACCAAAGTAGAAGTAACTAAAGTACTCTCACCAAAGTAGAAGTAACTAAAGTACTCTCACCAAAGTAGAAGTAACTTAAGTACTCTCACCAAAGTAGAAGTAACTTAAGTACTCACACCAAAGTACATGTAACTAAAGTACTCACACCAAAGTAGAAGTAACTAAAGTACTCTCACCAAAGTAGATGTAACTAAAGTACTCTCACCAAAGTAGAAGTAACTAAAGTACTCTCACCAAAGTAGAAGTAACTAAAGTACTCTCACCAAAGTAGAAGTAACTAAAGTAAAGTACTCTCACCAAAGTAGATGTAACTAAAGTACTCTCACCAAAGTAGATGTAACTAAAGTACTCTCACCAAAGTAGAAGTAACTAAACTACTCTCACCAAAGTAAAAGTAACTAAAGTACTCTCACCAAAGTAGAAGTAACTAAAGTAAAGTACTCTCACCAAAGTAAAAGTAACTAAAGTACTCTCACCAAAGTAGATGTAACTAAAGTACTCTCACCAAAGTAGAAGTAACTAAAGTACTCTCACCAAAGTAGAAGTAACTTAAGTACTCTCACCAAAGTACATGTAACTAAAGTACTCACACCAAAGTAGAAGTAACTAAAGTACTCTCACCAAAGTACATGTAACTAAAGTACTCTCACCAAAGTAGAAGTAACTAAAGTAAAGTACTCTCACCAAAGTAGATGTACCAAAGTAGATGTAACTAAAGTAAAGTACTCTCACCAAAGTACATGTAACTAAAGTACTCACACCAAAGTAGAAGTAACTAAAGTACTCTCACCAAAGTAGAAGTAACTAAAGTACTCTCACCAAAGTAGAAGTAACTAAAGTAAAGTACTCTCACCAAAGTAGATGAAACTAAAGTACTCTCACCAAAGTAGATGTAACTAAAGTACTCTCACCAAAGTAGAAGTAACTAAAGTACTCTCACCAAAGTAAAAGTAACTAAAGTACTCTCACCAAAGTAGAAGTAACTAAAGTAAAGTACTCTCACCAAAGTAGATGTAACTAAAGTACTCTCACCAAAGTAGAAGTAACTAAAGTACTCTCACCAAAGTAAAAGTAACTAAAGTACTCTCACCAAAGTAAAAGTAACTAAAGTACTCTCACCAAAGTAGAAGTAACTAAAGTAAAGTACTCTCACCAAAGTAGATGTAACTAAAGTAAAGTACTCTCACCAAAGTAAAAGTAACTAAAGTACTCTCACCAAAGTAGAAGTAACTAAAGTAAAGTACTCTCACCAAAGTAGATGTAACTAAAGTACTCTCACCAAAGTAGAAGTAACTAAAGTACTCTCACCAAAGTAGATGTAACTAAAGTACTCTCACCAAAGTAGAAGTAACTAAAGTACTCTCACCAAAGTAGAAGTAACTTAAGTACTCTCACCAAAGTAGATGTCGGCCTGAGTGATGAGCCAGGACTGGTTATTGGGGTTCAGAGTGAGAGCGTAGGACACCAGCTCCTTCACCGTGACGGCCACAGCCTCCACGTCCACAGCCTGGATACTGCAACACACACACACACACACACACACACACAGATGGCACACACACAGACGACGACACACACACACACACACACAGACACACACACACAGACACACACAGAGATAACGACACACACACACACACACACACACACAGATGACGACACACACACACACACACACAGATGACACACACACACACAAGACAACACACACACACACAAGACAACACACACAGATGGCACACACACAGACGACGACATACACACACACAAGACAACACACACACACACACAGATGACGACACACACACACACACAGATGACACACACACACACACAGACACACACATGTTTACACTGCCTTTCAAAAGCCTTCGTCCTTATTATTGAGAAAAACATGATTTCTGAGTTTGTGGTAGTTAGGGTTAGGGTTGCTGTAAATATGAGTGTGTTTTTATGGTTGTTATGGAATTTAAAAGTCAAGTCAAAAGCTGTTTGATTATTAGAAAACTGTTTTGCCAATTGGAGAAGCTATAACTTCCTTTAAGCATTTTGAACAGATCTACAATAAAACGGTCCTTTCTTTGAGAATTTTGACTAGATTTATATTTGTGGGTGTGGTTTAAGCTGAACGTCTTATGGGACATTTCTCACACCATAGATCAGTGTTTTCCAACCAGTGGGCCGTGGCACGTTGGTGTGCCTTGGAAACAGTCCAATATCACCTGATTGGTCCAAATCATGTGAAAAGAGAATAATGAAATGAGTAGAAAGATCTTTTTGTGCTCGTTTGATTTGCTGAATAATACACATCGATAGGAATGACTTTCACTTTGGTATGAAAACCAGTTGGTGGTGTTCCTTATTATTTTTGGCAATGACAAAGCCACGGCTCAGAAAGGTTGGGGACCACTGCCATAGATGAGTCCCAGCACCAGTGTGTGTGGACTGTTGTGTTGTGCGTACTTTGCCAGAGTGGACGGCCAGATGGAGAGGTGTTCCGCCGTCACCTCGTTCACGATGTCGTCCTGTTGGAATTATATTTAAAGTTATTTCAGAAAAAGTTTTATACATTTCAACGATTGTGTCCTTTTCTGTACGTACTCGGACAATACTGTGAAGTCTGACGAACAGAGAAATGAGCGACGTCAAGACCAGAGGCTCCTGGAGAGAGAGCAATGTGTAAACAAGGGTGTGTGCGTGTGTGTGTGTGTGTGGGTATGTGTGTGTGTGTGTGTGTGTGTGTGTAGGTATGTGTGTGTGTGTCTGTAGGTATGAGTAAGTGTGTGTGTCGGTGCGTGCGCGTAGGTATATGTGTGTGTGTGTGTGTGGTGTGTGTGTCTGTGTGTGTGTGTCTGTAGGTGTGAGTAAGTGTGTGTGTCTGTGTGTGTGTGTCTGTAGGTGTGAGTAAGTGTGTGTGTGTGTGCGTGCGTGTGCGTAGGTATATGTGTGTGTGGTGTGTGTGTCTGTGTGTGTGTCTGTAGGTGTGAGTAAGTGTGTGTGTCTGTGTGTGTGTGTCTGTAGGTGTGAGTAAGTGTGTGTGTACGTGTGTGTGTGTGTGTGTGTGTGTGTGTGTGTGTGTGTCTGTAGGTGTGAGTAAGTGTGTGTGTACGTGTGTGTGTATCTTACTCGAAGTTTTTTGATGAATGTAATAAATTTGTTCCTAAAAGAAGAAGACAGAGTCATGAGTGAAGCAGAGTATAAAACGCTGTTGTGTTTCCCAGAGTAGGTCTGAGCTGAAACTCACTGCTTTTTAATCTGACTTCAGAGCGTTATGTTCTGGCTCCGGTAAACTCTAACAAACAGACTCTGTCTCGACATAAACATGGTCGGATCAGTCCTCTCAATAATAAATGGTTCCAGTCCCTTCAGCTGTGTGATTTGAACAACTGGCTGAAGCTTTGATCTTTTACAACAGAATAAACTGCTGAATGATATGTGCAGCCATCTTTGTTTCTCTGAGAGCTCCTGACAGAGGGCAGGGGGATCTGAACCCAGGGGGAATATGGAACCTATGAGCAGACTGGATCCAAGGCTAAACGTAGCGACGGTAGGGCAAGTTTATTTAAACAGCACAACTGAAAGGTGTCCACAGACAGATGGTCACCTCTGCAGGATGCCCATGGAGGACTCCCGGTGCTTGATGAGGCCGACTCTCCCGTCGCTGCTGCGTTTGTGCTGCACAGAGACGCTGCAGACCTGGACCACGGTCTCCCACAGCTCTTTGGCCGTGCGCCTGCTCTCCTTAGGTCCAGGCAGCTCCTTACAGGTGGAGGCCAGTAACTGACCCAGCTGCAGCGGAACCAGAACCATCCACATCAACATCACTGAAGTCAAACACCAAAGAGACAGTGCAGAGAAAAAATCAGGTCCAGGCACTCATCATTTGCAAAAGTAGATGGCTTTATTTATGGGCCAGAAACATTAAAAAGCACACCAACGCGTTGGTGTGCTTTTTAATGTTTCTGGCCCATAAATAAAGCCATCTACTATTGCCTCCTTCTATTGCCTCCTTCCATGAGCACCATCTTTTTGCTGGATACCAGAAGCTCCCTGTCCTAATTTCTGTTAACCAAAGAGACAGTTCTGATATTGTCAATAGTTTAAACAGTTTTTAGTTGTGACCTTGATGTAGGGGTTGTTCATGACCAAAGATGGCGGCACTTGTAGAGTCAGGTAATCGTTCTCTCTCCAGTTCAACATGAAGGCGACGCACTCCTCCCCCACCACCTGACGGAGCGGTAGATCTGCGGGAAAGAAAGTAATTATTAAAGCTGGGGAACCTAACTTTCAAACCACATTACATTTTATTATGCTGCAAAATCCATGTAACGATTTCCTAGCAATCATGTCTCTAAAAACTCTGGCCTCTGTCACGACTTTAGATCCTGTTTTTTAGACAGACTCAATGAGCTCTCGGCCCAGGGCTAAGTTATGTTTACGATCAAGATAAACACAGCAGGTCGTGGTCCGATTTGTTCACAATATTTTATTATGACAAGACATGTCCGTTTGGAAGAAATATATTATTTAATCAAACTAAAAGCTATGTTCCCCAGCTTTAGAGGAGCAGTGTTTAAACATGTGGCCAAAAGTGGTACTGCAGCCTCTCCCACTCTCCCTGACTTGGGTTGCCAGATATGCATCTCATAAAGACACATTTTAATGCTAGAATCTCACAAACTTAAAAGGCAGATCAGATTTAGTCTTATTTGATGGGCTCATGTCACCAGAATGATTGACAGTTGGGAGGACCAATAGTCTTGATGATCCACCTGGATATTCTATGAACCTTTAGGGCTTTTCAGGCCTTGAAGCTTCATCAGGTGTAATACCCTCTCTCAGACACTAAAACCCAGACAAATCTCTGAAATGGTGCAGAAGTGAATGAATACCATGGATCCTCATCTCCAGGTACCCTCTGACCCGGCTGACCAGGTCTGAGGGCGGCCGCTCTCTGCTGCCCCCTACAGCCTGCGCCTCGTGAGCGCGCACGTCCAGCAGCAGCATCTCGTTGAGCATCACCTGCCGCAGTTTAGGAGAGAACTCTGTGACCAGCTCCAGACTCGCCGAGAACAGCTGCCGAGCGTGAGCGAAGTCCTGACGGAGAAAAGACAAGATAAAAACATCTGTCACATTTCACTGAGGCTTCAAACTGCACATTACAAACACGGTTCATCAGTCATCGTTATGGGCTGGGATTAAGTCACTTCTTTCTTCACAACTAAATACTCTTAAACTTTTAAAGAGTGGAACTGTTCCTTTAACTTAAATGCTGTGATAATCATATTTAAAGCTAGGGTACCCAACTTATTGGGAACAGCTGACGACAGACCACAACATTCTTTATCTCACAAGAACATATCAGCGTTTCATTTATACAGTATAGTATGTCATCTTTAGTGTACTGGGCCCGCTATGTTATGTCAGAATGAAGTGGCGGCTCCCTCAGACCTTTATGGAGATGCAGTGCAGTCCTTTGGCCATGAGGATGAAGACCAGGTCCTTGGTCAAACTGTCTTTGATGCTGAGAATCACATTGATGTAATCTGCAGGAACCTCCCACTGGAAACAACTCAGAACATTCAGTGGATTTTCTCTAAATGAGACTGAAGAGAGTAAGGTGTGTGCGGACCTTGTTGTTGACCCTCCAGAAGGGGCGCTCTGTGATCCCGTGGAGCTCGATCAGGATCTGTCGGATCCTTCGCGGCTCCAGCGACAGATTCAGCTGCTGCTCCAGCTGCCCAATGTTCACTGAAGCCGAGGCTGAAAGAAGATCACACAAAGTACACTTTAGAAAGGTGAAAGTCTAAATACTGCTGTTTACTGAAGGTCTGTGAGGCTGGAGTTGAAGAACAAATGGTACAGCTGCTGAAGTTTAGTTAGTTACTGCTTTAGCTACATTTAAATCCAGCTCAAAGGTACTTCCAGGTGGATCATCAAAACCATTGGTCCTCCCAGCTGTCAATCATTCTGCGGATACGTGTTCGTCCAATCAGACGATAAGAGGAGAGAGCAGTTCTATTGTTGTATTTTAAACCTTTAAGATTCTCCCACTGTCACAGTAAAGATGATGAGATGTCAGTCCTGTGTGGACTTCTCTGTAGTTATACATTATACATAACATTCTATTAGGGATCAATCCATTCAGTTTGTGATTATTGATTTTGGATGAAGTAATGGTTGGACTGACCATGGAAGTGGATCCAGAACAGAGAAGAAAATATAATTTATTATTATTAGTCATTAAAATAATAATGAGACTAGTTACTTAGTTAAAATATATAATCAGAGAAATGTCAATAACTGAATTATGGGCAAACTTTGGTAAAGTCACAGTGTTACAACTACAACATACTATTACACTAACCCGGAGCTTTTAGACAGACGCAGAAACATCTAAACTCTGGGTTCTTTTGATAAAGAACTATGTAGTTCCTGTTGGAACATCTGTAGCTCCTTGTTACCTGGGATGTCGTAGAATGAGGGCAGGGGTTTGGAGCAGAGGCTGACCGTGGCCGACCTCCTCCTCATCTGCTCCACCAGGACTTTCCTCTGCTCCTCACTGAGAAGCTCCAAGAACAGTTTATGAGACGAGACGGAGAAAGCCAGAGACAGATCCTCCAAACTCTCACACAGAGTCCTGGATCAGACCAAAGCAGAGGAAACATTCAGCATTTACAACACAGTTTCTGAAACACAGGGACATGTGGATGGAACACATTATTCATCCATTACTACGGTCATTTCTGGATAATGAGCTAATTTGTGTATCTTTATAGTGGAGACAGAGTTTATGGACTTTTTGGACTCCATGTATCTTTTAATGATCATTTCATTTGCTCCGTTTGTGTGGATGGGTGTGTTTTGGGGATCAATAAAATATCTGTCTATCTTTAGTAGCTATAGGACTCTCAGATGAAGGTGAATGAGCACTAGCATGGAAGCTAATGGTTAAGCGGCTAAACAGTCATTTAATCATGTTGTGACCAGTTAAAACAGTTATCAGTCAAATCTACAGACAGTAGGTAATCCAACCTTAACAAATGTCCCATGTTTCTTCTGTGTGTCTCTGAGCTGTTCTTTTCCAACGATCGTGTGCAAACCTACAGAAGCACAGACCATGAACATAACATGAAGACCTGTGATAAAGACCTTCTCCATGTGCGATGCTTGCCTCTAACATGAAGTCCACGATGGGTTTGCTGGGCCTCAGGAGCAGCTGTTGGAATCGCACACTGAGGATGTCTCCCTCCAAAGTGTCTCTGACGGCGTTACACACACACAGCTTCTGACACACCTCCTGCAGACCCGACTCCCTGCATCACGGAAATTCATAAGTATTTACTTTACTGCTGTCATTATCCACACAAACACACAGGGAAACGTGATCAAATATGAGGTAATTAATGCTTGAATAGAGTGGTTTTAATCTTAATCATTAGACATTCTGATTTAAAACCAGATTCGCCTAAGGGACATTTAGTAATATTAAGAACAGTTGCTTTAAAACACGGCCATTATGCTTTGTTCCAGTGGAGACTCTAGTGTTAGGGCTCAGTCAGAATGTGTCAGATTAAGACAGATTTTGTGATTGTATGTGATTGTAAATGTAATGTCCTGGAATAATAAGAACACAGAGAAGTGCTCACCCTTGTTGGACTTTGTACATGAACTCTCTGAGCACAGACCTCCTGAAGTGAGTGGGCAGACTGCGGCTCACGTTGTCCTTCACGAACGCCTCAATCACAGCCTGAACACACACACCAAACTCTTTACATTCATAATAATAATAATAATAATAATAATAATAATACATCATACTTATATAAGGGTTAGGGTTAGGTGGTGGGTTTGGAGCAGTGATTTAAGGTTCTGTTGTGAGTCCCAGTTCCTACGTTTGAGATTATGGACCATTTCACTTCAGTTAATGTCTAGAACAACATCATAACGTTCCTTCAGCCCAGGGTCTGAGTCCAATCACACTTGGACCCAACATTTACACTTTTATCAGAGTAAACTACTTTAGTAATCTTTATTTATATTTACTAAAGATTACTAAAGATTACTAAAGTAAACTACTGACTGTGGGAGATAGACACACACATCTACACACATCTACACACTTTGTTTAATATATATACAGTATATATACATACAGTATATATGTATATGGTAGGTGTGTGTGTGTGACCTGGTAGTTGTGTGTCCGGATGTGGCTGTTGATCTGGTTGTATGGGGAGGTGTGTGTGTGTGTGACCTGGTAGTTGTGTGTCCGGATGTGGCTGTTGATCTGGTTGTATGGGGAGGTGTGTGTGTGTGTGACCTGGTAGTTGTGTGTCCGGATGTGGCTGTTGATCTGGTTGTATGGGGAGGTGTGTGTGTGTGTGACCTGGTAGTTGTGTGTCCGGATGTGGCTGTTGATCTGGTTGTATGGGGAGGTGTGTGTGTGTGTGACCTGGTAGTTGTGTGTCCGGATGTGGCTGTTGATCTGGTTGGTATGGGGAGGTGTGTGTGTGTGTGACCTGGTAGTTGTGTGTCCGGATGTGGCTGTTGATCTGGTTGTATGGGGAGGTGTGTGTGTCCACTGAGCCTCCGTCCCCGGTCAGAGCTCTGCAGGCGTTCCAGTATCCGGTCAGACGCTGCTCGTCCAAGTGCACGTGTACGGGACGCTCCAGCTGAAGACAACAAACAAATATATTAGAATAGATACAAAGATAAAAGGACAAGATGGAGTAAAAATGTCCAAAAGTACACACACACACACACAGTCACAGACACACAATTGAGATCATTAGAATTGTGACACATTTTTGCCATTAATGTTTGGATAATAGAAAAGATATAAAACAATATTTGAAAAGAAACCTTAGAGCAGATTGTTCACTTTGCCAAAAGCGATAAATTAAAGTAGAAATATGTAAGATTTTTATGTCAAGGTAAAGTACCATGTGGCGCAGAACTAAAAAAGGTCTCGTTATGATTCTCAAATCATTAACGACAAAACAAGGAATAAAACCAGGATTTCTATCTTTGTGAAAAAGGTGTTGGTTATAGATTTGTTGTTGACAAAACTCTTGTCTATTCAGCTGTTATGGTCCCAGCTGGATTCGTCTGCATATCTGGCAACCTGAGTCAGGGAGAGTGGGAGAGGCTGCAGTACCACTTATTGTCCCCAAACACGACGTGAGACGAGCAGCTGCACAGAGGAGTAAACGTTACCTTCTGGAGCAGCTCTTTGGTTTGTCTGAAGTGATCTCTGGCTTTCACGTACGCAGACTGCTCCGTGCTGCCTTGTTGGAAGAAGATGCCTCCCAAATCATAATGAACCTAAACCATAAAAACACACGATTATTAGGTCACAGTTATGTGTAAAAAAACTAAAACTATAGATATGATAGAATTAGCACAAAACAGAAGTATTCAAACTGCAACAGAACCAAAACATCCAGGTCACATTGTTTTCTTTTGTCAACTGAAAAACTGAATCTTTCCATTTCATGAAAGTGTGGATCTATAACTTCAAAGGGAAGCATGAATAACTTTTTAACTCCTTAAAGACCATTTGAACGTTTATATCTGTGTCTCTGTGTCTCTGGTGATTTCTCTCCGGGTAAGAGAAAGTGAATTACCCTGAGATCTAAGAAGTCTAATTAAAGCCATGTCTTAGGAATGACTCAGATCTCACCAGTTTGTTTAATGTGAGATTCTTTTCCAGAGTTTTTAATTCAAATCATTCTTAAATCAGAATTCAGAGAAACTGGCTCATAGTCTAAAAGAAAAGGCCTAATTTGCAAAGTCTATGTTTTTTTTAAATGTGTTGAATTCTGTAAATATTAAAGGTAAGTAAGTAAGTAAGTAAGTAATCTTTATTTATATACCGCCTTTCACAGACCAGAGTCACAAAGCGGTTTACAATTGTTATTATTTTTGGGCATTTGTCTCTCACTCCACACAGAGATGGGAGCGGGGTCGCCAGTACAGGAGGCGCATGCCAGAACTATTGTACATATTTTTAGTGGTAGGGGAAACCGGAGCACCCGGAGGAAACCTACGCAGACACGGGGAGAACATGCAAACTCCACTCAGAAAGGCCCTGGTCCGACCGGGATTCGAACCCAGGACCTTCTTGCTGAGAGGCAAGACTGCTATCCACTCAGCCACCGTGCCGCCCAAAGGAACCTGTCGTCCCAATAAACAAATACAGAATGTCACATTATTATCTGTGGTTGGTCAGAAGTGTGTTTTTATTGATCTTAAAACTGCTTTGGTCACTGAGCCAAAGCCATTTCCTAGTTTGTGACTTCCTGTTACTCACGTGGCAATAAAAAGGATTCTGATTCTGATTGTGTCGCCTCAACTCATTGGTTAAATTTTAAAACTTAGAAACACATTGAGGGCACGACACATTTCTGTGTTTCTGGATTGTCTCAGCTCTGAAGGAGACCAAAAGATTTAGCAAAACAGTTTCTCTGTAAAATAATATTTGAGTAGTTTTATTTTGAATATGGAATATGGAATATGAAATATGGGTTAAACATAAATAAATAGATAATAAACAGCAGCAGAGCTAGTTTTTAAACCTCCCTCTGGTGGGGGTGTACCCGGAAATAGAATTACCCAATGCTTTTGTATGTCGCCTTCTTCCAGATGCAGTCTGAGGGGAGTTTATGTTTTTGGACCAGTCACGTTTAGTCGCTGTGGACTTCAGAATGCACTTGTTAAATGAATGGGGCTAATGCAGCTAATGCACACATTTTCGTGTGTGTGTGTGTGTGTGTAAGGGGGGGGGGGCTGCCTGCGGCCATTTTGAAAGATTTTGACAGAAGTCAAAAGTGATGTCGCACTCTCCGCACTCTCCGCACTCTCCGCACTCTCCGCACTCTCCGCACTCTCCGCACTCTCCGCACTCTCCGCACTCTCCGCACTCTCCGCACTCTCCGCACTCTCCGCACTCTCCGCACTCTCCGCACTCTCCGCACTCTTCGCACTCTTCGCACTCCCGCACTCTCGCACTCCCGCACTCCTACCCTCCTACCCCACATGAGGAGGTGGAAACAGAGTGTCAGACCTGGCAGTGGAACTCGTCGGCGCTGATGCGGAGTCCTGCCGTAGATGACTCCGTTTCTCCGTTGGCGGCGGCGTCCGAGGCCAGCAGCTCCAGCGTCCTCATGGTGTGGACGTAAAAGTCCTTCTTCAGACACAGCGCCCCCTCCAGGACGCTGATGGAGTCTGCAGACTGCTCCTTCAGCTAAAACAATGGATTTAGTTCATGCTCAGCAGAATGACTGTTTTATTTTATTGACTCACTACAGTCAGAATGTTATCTGTCATCTCCTTCTCCTGCTGCACGATGCTCAGCCTGAAAACATGTAAATGTGAGCTCACTGAGAACAAAGGCACAGAACAGGCAAATAAACCGACACATTCACTATTTGGAACTAGGTTTCATGGACAAGACAAAACACTGATAAAACAGTGAAAGTAAATGAGTATATATCATTTTAAAAGAGTTTAGAATAATAACAATAAGTAAAACAGTTTAGATAATACTTACATGTTCATTTGATGAGGTCCAGGTCTGTTTGGTTTCTCTGGGAAACTACTAAGGACAATAGTTCTGATAGCCCTACAAAACGGTCATAAATGTGTTCATTTGCAAGAATCAAATGTAAAATAACTGTAAGAGATGTTACAATAAGGATAAGTACTAAGCACCAGCGGTTGTAGATGATGACGGCCATGGCAGTGGTGGGAGGCAGAGTGGACAGGTCCAGCTCCACGTGTTTCACTCCTGGAGGCACTTTACTCACACACAGCAGCTCGTTCAGCAACATGTTCAACACTGGACTGGTCAGTCTGAAAGGACAGACATAAACACACTGGTCAGTCTGAGAGGACAGACATAAACACACTGGTCAGTCTGAAAGGACAGACATAAACACACTGGTCAGTCTGTGAGGACAGACATAAACACACTGGTCAGTCTGAGAGGACAGACCCATAAACACACTGGTCAGTCTGAAAGGACAGACATAAACACACTGGTCAGTCTGAAAGGACAGACATAAACACACTGGTCAGTCTGAAAGGACAGACATAAACACACTGGTCAGTCTGAAAGGACAGACATAAACACACTGGTCAGTCTGAAAGGACAGACATAAACACACTGGTCAGTCTGAGAGGACAGACATAAACACACTGGTCAGTCTGAGAGGACAGACATAAACACACTGGTCAGTCTGAGAGGACAGACATAAACAGACTGGTCAGTCTGAGAGGACAGACATAAACACACTGGTCAGTCTGAGAGGACAGACATAAACACACTGGTCAGTCTGAAAGGACAGACATAAACACACTGGTCAGTCTGAGAGGACAGACATAAACACACTGGTCAGTCTGAGAGGACAGACATAAACACACTGGTCAGTCTGAAAGGACAGACATAAACACACTGGTCAGTCTGAAAGGACAGACATAAACACACTGGTCAGTCTGAGGACAGACATAAACACACTGGTCAGTCTGAGAGGACAGACATAAACACACTGGTCAGTCTGTGAGGACAGACATAAACACACTGGTCAGTCTGTGAGGACAGACATAAACACACTGGTCAGTCTGAAAGGACAGACCATAAACACACTGGTCAGTCTGAAAGGACAGACATAAACACACTGGTCAGTCTGAGAGGACAGACATAAACACACTGGTCAGTCTGAAAGGACAGACATAAACACACTGGTCAGTCTGAAAGGACAGACATAAACAGACTGGTCAGTCTGAAAGGACAGACATAAACACACTGGTCAGTCTGAAAGGACAGACATAAACAGACTGGTCAGTCTGAAAGGACAGACATAAACACACTGGTCAGTCTGAAAGGACAGACATAAACACACTGGTCAGTCTGAGAGGACAGACATAAACACACTGGTCAGTCTGAGAGGACAGACATAAACACACTGGTCAGTCTGAGAGGACAGACATAAACACACTGGTCAGTCTGAAAGGACAGACATAAACACACTGGTCAGTCTGAGAGGACAGACATAAACACACTGGTCAGTCTGAGAGGACAGACATAAACACACTGGTCAGTCTGAAAGGACAGACATAAACACACTGGTCAGTCTGAAAGGACAGACATAAACACACTGGTCAGTCTGAAAGGACAGACATAAACACACTGGTCAGTCTGAGAGGACAGACATAAACACACTGGTCAGTCTGAAAGGACAGACATAAACACACTGGTCAGTCTGAAAGGACAGACATAAACACACTGGTCAGTCTGAAAGGACAGACATAAACACACTGGTCAGTCTGAAAGGACAGACATAAACACACTGGTCAGTCTGAAAGGACAGACATAAACACACTGGTCAGTCTGAAAGGACAGACATAAACAGACTGGTCAGTCTGAAAGGACAGACCCATAAACACACTGGTCAGTCTGAGAGGACAGACATAAACACACTGGTCAGTCTGAAAGGACAGACATAAACACACTGGTCAGTCTGAAAGGACAGACATAAACACACTGGTCAGTCTGAAAGGACAGACATAAACACACTGGTCAGTCTGTGAGGACAGACATAAACAGACTGGTCAGTCTGAAAGGACAGACCATAAACACACTGGTCAGTCTGAGAGGACAGACATAAACACACTGGTCAGTCTGAAGGACAGACATAAACACACTGGTCAGTCTGAGAGGACAGACATAAACACACTGGTCAGTCTGAAAGGACAGACATAAACACACTGGTCAGTCTGAGAGGACAGACATAAACACACTGGTCAGTCTGAAAGGACAGACATAAACACACTGGTCAGTCTGAAAGGACAGACATAAACACACTGGTCAGTCTGAAAGGACAGACATAAACACACTGGTCAGTCTGAAAGGACAGACATAAACACACTGGTCAGTCTGAGAGGACAGACATAAACACACTGGTCAGTCTGAGAGGACAGACATAAACACACTGGTCAGTCTGAAAGGACAGACATAAACACACTGGTCAGTCTGAAAGGACAGACATAAACACACTGGTCAGTCTGAGAGGACAGACATAAACACACTGGTCAGTCTGAGAGGACAGACATAAACACACTGGTCAGTCTGAGAGGACAGACATAAACACACTGGTCAGTCTGAGAGGACAGACATAAACACACTGGTCAGTCTGAAAGGACAGACATAAACACACTGGTCAGTCTGAGAGGACAGACATAAACACACTGGTCAGTCTGAGAGGACAGACATAAACACACTGGTCAGTCTGAAAGGACAGACATAAACACACTGGTCAGTCTGAAAGGACAGACATAAACACACTGGTCAGTCTGAAAGGACAGACATAAACACACTGGTCAGTCTGAGAGGACAGACATAAACACACTGGTCAGTCTGAGAGGACAGACATAAACACACTGGTCAGTCTGAAAGGACAGACATAAACACACTGGTCAGTCTGAAAGGACAGACATAAACACACTGGTCAGTCTGAAGGACAGACATAAACACACTGGTCAGTCTGAAAGGACAGACATAAACACACTGGTCAGTCTGAAAGGACAGACATAAACACACTGGTCAGTCTGAGAGGACAGACATAAACACACTGGTCAGTCTGAAAGGACAGACATAAACACACTGGTCAGTCTGAAAGGACAGACATAAACACACTGGTCAGTCTGAAAGGACAGACATAAACACACTGGTCAGTCTGAAAGGACAGACATAAACACACTGGTCAGTCTGAAAGGACAGACATAAACACACTGGTCAGTCTGAAAGGACAGACATAAACACACTGGTCAGTCTGAAAGGACAGACATAAACACACTGGTCAGTCTGAAAGGACAGACATAAACACACTGGTCAGTCTGAAGGGACAGACATAAACACACTGGTCAGTCTGAAGGACAGACATAAACACACTGGTCAGTCTGAAAGGACAGACATAAACACACTGGTCAGTCTGAGAGGACAGACATAAACACACTGGTCAGTCTGAAAGGACAGACATAAACACACTGGTCAGTCTGAAAGGACAGACATAAACACACTGGTCAGTCTGAAAGGACAGACATAAACACACTGGGTCAGTCTGAAAGGACAGACATAAACACACTGGTCAGTCTGAAAGGACAGACATAAACACACTGGTCAGTCTGAAGGACAGACATAAACACACTGGTCAGTCTGAAGGACAGACATAAACACACTGGTCAGTCTGAAAGGACAGACATAAAACACACTGGTCAGTCTGAGAGGACAGACATAAACACACTGGTCAGTCTGAAGGACAGACATAAACACACTGGTCAGTCTGAAGGACAGACATAAACACACTGGTCAGTCTGAAAGGACAGACATAAACACACTGGTCAGTCTGAAAGGACAGACATAAACACACTGGTCAGTCTGAAAGGACAGACATAAACACACTGGTCAGTCTGAAGGACAGACATAAACACACTGGTCAGTCTGAGAGGACAGACATAAACACACTGGTCAGTCTGAGAGGACAGACATAAACACACTGGTCAGTCTGAGAGGACAGACATAAACACACTGGTCAGTCTGTGAGGACAGACATAAACACACTGGTCAGTCTGAAAGGACAGACATAAACACACTGGTCAGTCTGAGAGGACAGACATAAACACACTGGTCAGTCTGAAAGGACAGACATAAACACACTGGTCAGTCTGAAAGGACAGACATAAACACACTGGTCAGTCTGAGAGGACAGACATAAACACACTGGTCAGTCTGTGAGGACAGACATAAACACACTGGTCAGTCTGAGAGGACAGACATAAACACACTGGTCAGTCTGAAAGGACAGACATAAACACACTGGTCAGTCTGAAAGGACAGACATAAACACACTGGTCAGTCTGAAAGGACAGACATAAACAGACTGGTCAGTCTGTGAGGACAGACATAAACACACTGGTCAGTCTGAGAGGACAGACATAAACACACTGGTCAGTCTGAAAGGACAGACATAAACACACTGGTCAGTCTGAGAGGACAGACATAAACACACTGGTCAGTCTGAAAGGACAGACATAAACACACTGGTCAGTCTGAAAGGACAGACATAAACACACTGGTCAGTCTGAAAGGACAGACATAAACACACTGGTCAGTCTGAAAGGACAGACATAAACACACTGGTCAGTCTGAGAGGACAGACATAAACACACTGGTCAGTCTGTGAGGACAGACATAAACAGACTGGTCAGTCTGAGAGGACAGACATAAACACACTGGTCAGTCTGTGAGGACAGACATAAACACACTGGTCAGTCTGAAAGGACAGACATAAACACACTGGTCAGTCTGTGAGGACAGACATAAACACACTGGTCAGTCTGAAAGGACAGACATAAACACACTGGTCAGTCTGTGAGGACAGACATAAACACACTGGTCAGTCTGAGAGGACAGACATAAACACACTGGTCAGTCTGAGAGGACAGACATAAACACACTGGTCAGTCTGAAAGGACAGACATAAACAGACTGGTCAGTCTGAAAGGACAGACATAAACACACTGGTCAGTCTGAAAGGACAGACATAAACACACTGGTCAGTCTGAAAGGACAGACATAAACACACTGGTCAGTCTGTGAGGACAGACATAAACACACTGGTCAGTCTGAAAGGACAGACATAAACACACTGGTCAGTCTGAGAGGACAGACATAAACACACTGGTCAGTCTGTGAGGACAGACATAAACACACTGGTCAGTCTGTGAGGACAGACATAAACAGACTGGTCAGTCTGTGAGGACAGACATAAACACACTGATCAGTCTGAAAGGACAGACATAAACAGACTGGTCAGTCTGAAAGGACAGACATAAACACACTGGTCAGTCTGAAAGGACAGACATAAACACACTGGTCAGTCTGAAAGGACAGACATAAACAGACTGGTCAGTCTGAGAGGACAGACATAAACACACTGGTCAGTCTGTGAGGACAGACATAAACACACTGGTCAGTCTGAGAGGACAGACATAAACACACTGGTCAGTCTGAAAGGACAGACATAAACAGACTGGACTGGTCGAGCTCATTTCAGTCGGTCAGACAAGAACTTCATCGTCACTTCATTGTATATTTATTTATATACATTTTGCCAAACTTAAAGACACAGAATTGAGGGTTATTGCAAAGTAATGGAGTCACAATGATAGAGAAATGTTTTTAACTGTTGACTCTTTCTTTCCTTGTTTTATTATTGTTTTATAAACTTTAGGATTTAGCGTTTATGAATGTTTTATGTAATAATGTTAAATCTGAGCTGGTCGTTACGATACGTTTACACTTGTATCGTTTTGCCTGAAGCTTGAAGCAGACTTATTTACTAGTGCTGTGGAAGAAGCTGAGGGGAGATGGAATAGTTTTGCCTTGGTATAAAACTCTGTGAATGCTATGAAAACAGAGGTTACAGGCATGTGGCGCACAGGGAACATTCAGTGCTCTGCACCGCCCTCTGGTGGTCAGGAGGGATGAAATAGAACTCTAGTTGTACCAACAATAAATAATAATAATAATAATGTCTTCTGCTGTAACACAATCACAGACTCCACATCTTCAGTGTAAGAATAAAAAAGACCAACCCTTTCTCAAGAGCATCCAGGTCCCACTTCATAAACGCCGCCACCTTGAGAGCGAGGAGTTTGAGGGTGCGATTTCTCCTGTTGTCGACCGGAGGCTGGACCTGGTTCTGTTCATTCAGAGAAGGCTTTGAGGCTTGCTCCAAAAACTGCACAATCAGCTGAACGGGAAGCGGATCTGAGGGAAGGAAAACCATGTTACAAAAGTTTATGACTTCAACATAATATTTTGGTTTTGTTGTTTAGTGTAAGGGCTGACCTGGGTTTTGTTTCTGCAGATGTTTCTCCAGTAAAGTTCCATCTAAAAGAAACTCAAACCATGAGGTCTGTGGCGGAGTACTGGGCCGACTGTTCACCGCCGCCACACGGTCTGCGGCCTCCACACTCATCCTCCCCTGAACACACACAACACACACCATTATACACAAACTGACAGTAATAATTTACACTTTATGAATTTAATGCTCAGACTAGTAGTAACTAATACCGAGCAAACAAACAGGATACATAACGCTGGCACTTGCACAGGGCCATCTTACTGCTCTTGCATGAGTTACAAACATGTGGTAATGAAGGGAACCATGGAATCCTACAGAAACATCTATTTAAGTTCAGGCCAAGACTCCAATGATACTGTATAATCTACTAAGAAGATTCATCTTGTCTTCTTAGTGGAATTAAAAGTATTGGGTTGTGGTATAGAAGAACTAAAAACGTTTAATTGTTTAATCTTCCATTTATTAATTCTTTGCACAATGTAAACCTGCTTTTCCTTTGCCAAACCCCTTGGACTGTGGATGAAAAGGACCGAGTAGCTTTGTCCAGTCCATACAATATGTTTATTGTGGCATGTCCCTGCCAACTAAATATTGTATTTTATTATTTAAGTCCTGTTCAAATAAAGGTAAATCAATCTAGATATTTAGAAGCATTTTCACGTATTTACCATAAGGGTGTTTATTATCTGAGCACACTTAGACAAGAGTGAAATATTGGACTGTGCAGTTTTCTTCAGACTACTGTTATCATGAGTTTAGGTTAACTAACATCAACTCTTTCTAACCCGGTGATTATTTATCTTTTCACATATTAATACTGCAAAGTACTATTACTCCTGATACAGGTCAAAAACTATAAACCGTTCAGGAAGTGTCATTATTTCTATTATTTGTGATGCATTTCGAACCGATACTGGCTCAAATGAGTATTATTATTTCATATGATATTATTGATCCTCTTGACAGCCCTGGCTCACACACACCTCTCCCATCTGCTCCTGTGTTGTCTGATGCTAACCACTGATGCTAACCACTGATGCTAACCACTGATGCTAACCACTGATGCTAACCACTGATGCTAACCACTGATGCTAACCACTGATGCTAACCACTGATGCTAACCACTGATGCTAACCCAAACAAAGCTAATGTTCCATGCTAACTGCTCACATGAAACGCTGCAAAGCATGAAAGAAACAGGACTTTCTTACCTCTCTTCAAACGTAAAACCAGATGAATAAAACCACAATAAAGACGAATAAACCTGTAGTTTTGACAGGCTACAAAATCTGATCAATGCTCACTCTGCGGCTCATTCTGCTCCGTTTCCGGTTCCGCTCCGTTGTCAAGGAGACGCACTAACGCTTTAAATAAATTTATTATATACATTTTTTATTCTAATTATTTGACTGATTTACACTTTTTATCCCTCACAGTACCATACACTACATATATATATTAGACATTTGGTACACTGACTGATTGTTAATTATTATGCAATAATTATTAAATAATTACCATTATTTTTCAAACCAGAAAGTGGCAAAAGTCTTTGGGATTTTATCTGTATTCCTGTCCGGAGGTTTGTATTATAGATTCCTGACTCTTTAATCAATGAAAGTCTCAGCTGTTATAGATCCATGGACGTGACCTCAGGAGTTAGTAATTCTACTGATTTTTTCTTGTTGCAATTTTTAACACAATTACTGTTTCCTAATGAATTTTATTTGTTTGTCATTGTACTATAATAATAATGATAAAATCATGGAGGTTTATCGACACTGAAGACAGACATGTGACACTGTTTTATTGTTGGACCTGCATATATCCAGTCAGTCCCTTCTCACTACATGGCCGTTTGCAGAGGACGGCTGCACCAAGAGCAACAAACACTTCATGTAACAGCAAAGTATAGACAGATAAAAGGCAATGACAGACATTTAGAAGAGTAGCTTCAGAACCAGCAGAAAGTACTCTGAAAGTTTTTTCATAAACATGTGTCCAGCTACAACACGAGTAACAACATAAACTGTGCGAAAACTTGTTTTGATTTAAATCCATAAAATACTGAATACTAGAATATGCACCCAGGGGTTACTCTTGCACAGGTATTCCAATGTGGTTTTACTGCAAATGGCAAATAAACCTAATCTGATTCTTTTTAAAAATATTATCTGAGATTATGCATAACAACAATATAATCTAATGTCTGCAAAAGGCCGATAGAGCTTCGTTTTGCTTAAGGCATTAAAGGCGTCATTTAGGTGAAAGAAATTCAGTCAATATTACTATTTACTCTAATCTTTCTAAATAGTTTACATTTCACTTTCATCTTTCAGCCAAGTTACTGCACAACAACATTTCAACATAAAACAATGGAACTAAAACAGTCACATATAAAGGCAAACAAAGGTTGAACTCTTTAAAAACAGCATAAACCCAAAGTAAGTTTTGCATATTGTGAGAACGTATGGCTTATGACAGAACAGAGACTTTATGGCATAGTTTATATTCAGTAAAATGCAGAGTATCTGGAGGCTCAGTATTGAAACGAGATGACGGAGTTGACTTTATAAACGTGGTACGACCGGTTCCAGAAAACTCGAGTGAAATAGTTTGTGTACGGAGAATAGTTCATCTTGATCTCATTGCAGAATCTCCCATGTTTGGAAAAGGAGTACATCTCGCCTTTGTCATACACCACCTGGAAGAAAGAAACACATTACGGCTCGTGTTCATGTGACATCACATCGTTCCCAGGATCAGATATTGCTTTGTTCGTCTCACACATCGTTGCACTTTACAGCAGAAAGATGAAATAAAACTCAGACGCACACATCAGAGTCTATTATTATCTGGAGCTATAATGGCACTTGACTCAGCAGTATTTACAGATGTGTATATTGTTCTTAAGCAGCAGAGATTATGAGCAGAATAAACAATAGTAATAATATCAACAGGTAAAGTGACTAGTGGAAGTATCAGATGGATCTGTAATGATGCAGTAATAACAGTAACAGTACTGGTACAATATCAAACCCAATAGAATTTGAAATCAATGGCAAATTAGCAATCTAAGAGTTTCCTAAGATTGAAGCTGGACAAGGTGATGTTTTCTTACGTGTCCATTGGAGATGTCCAGGAGGTCCTTGATCCTGCAGCCTCGGTTCAGACTCAGCTCGTTGCAAATGGCCTCTTCGATGATGACGTAGTTTGTCTTCTGACTGCTCAGGATCTTGTAGACTTCTTCAGGCGACCGCATGGCATAGACCTGGAACGGCTAAAGAGACACATGACGATAAGAACCCGTATGTTTGCAGTGATGGAGCTTTCGTAAAGCTCACGTCCTCAGTCCTTCGCAGCAGGGTGATGTCGGAGTAAAGCGGTAAACTGGTCACGATGGAGCCGGAGCACATCTTCACCGTGCCCAGGAGCAGAGGGCTGCCGGCGAACACCGCGGCCATCGGAGCCTGCGTCCTGCAACCAAACAGTAAGATACACTCAACTCTTCTGCAGAGCGGGTCTGGGACTTTAGCTCGATAGATACTTTATGGGTCATTGATACTTTATTACTTAATTATTCAGGTCTTTTTATATTTTTAACAAGAGCAAAAAGGATAGTTTTTCTGTCACCAGGAAGTGACAGAATTTGCACAAAAAAATGGGACATAAAAACTAATTAATAAACTATATATAAATAAGAAAATGGCTTCCCAGCGGGTCTACAGGTGTGAATGTAGTTCTTAATCTTTAAACTTTAGCCTCATTCTTGCATCGTTTCTTTAATCATGATGAAATAGACACAGATTAATTTAACCTGTTTTTAAACATTACTTAGACCTTAAATGATCAAATATATACTTTATTGTATTTTATAGTGATTATTTATTCTCAGATTTGTGATGAGCTTTTTTATCACAGTATAAATAAATCATACATCTTAAAAAATGATCTAAAATAAACAGACTTGATCCAGTTGATGAGTTCGACGGTGTCGGGATCGTAAAACTCCTGAAGATCTGCCAACTCCGACACGACGCGAGGACAGTGCTGCAAACACAAACAGTTAGACTATGGTCCTTACAAACTCAGAACAAAGAAGCTGAACGCAGTTTAGACTCTAACAGTGCAATACCAGTGCAATACCAGTGCAATAACAGTGCCATGACGGCGCACTGACAGTGCAATGACAGTGCAATGACAGTGCAATGACAGTGCAATGACAGTGCAATAACAGTGCAATAACAGTGCAATGACAGTGCAATGACAGTGCAATGACAGTGCAATGACAGTGCAATACCAGTGCAATGACAGTGCAATGACAGTGCAATGACAGTGCAATGACAGTGCAATGACAGTGCAATGACAGTGCAATGACAGTGCAATGACAGTGCAATGACAGTGCAATGACAGTGCAATGACAGTGCAATGACAGTGCAATAACAGTGCAATAACAGTGCAATGACAGTGCAATGACAGTGCAATGACAGTGCAATGACAGTGCAATAACAGTGCAATAACAGTGCAATAACAGTGCAATAACAGTGCAATGACAGTGCCATGACAGTGCCATGACAGTGCCATGACAGTGCCATGACAGTGCAATAACAGTGCAATAACAGTGCAATAACAGTGCAATGACAGTGCAATGACAGTGCAATAACAGTGCAATGACAGTGCAATAACAGTGCAATGACAGTGCAATGACAGTGCAATAACAGTGCAATGACAGTGCAATGACAGTGCAATGACAGTGCAATGACAGTGCCATGACAGTGCCATGACAGTGCCATGACAGTGCCATGACAGTGCCATGACAGTGCCATGACAGTGCAATGACAGTGCAATGACAGTGCAATGACAGTGCAATGACAGTGCAATGACAGTGCAATGACAGTGCCATGACAGTGCCATGACAGTGCCATGACAGTGCCATGACAGTGCCATGACAGTGCAATGACAGTGCAATGACAGTGCAATGACAGTGCAATGACAGTGCAATGACAGTGCTATGACAGTGCAATGACAGTGCTATGACAGTGCCATGACAGTGCAATGACAGTGCAATGACAGTGCAATGACAGTGCAATAACAGTGCAATAACAGTGCAATGACAGTGCAATGACAGTGCAATGACAGTGCAATGACAGTGCTATGACAGTGCAATGACAGTGCTATGACAGTGCCATGACAGTGCAATGACAGTGCAATGACAGTGCTATGACAGTGCAATGACAGTGCTATGACAGTGCAATGACAGTGCAATGACAGTGCAATGACAGTGCCATGACAGTGCAATGACAGTGCTATGACAGTGCAATGACAGTGCAATGACAGTGCAATGACAGTGCTATGACAGTGCAATGACAGTGCTATGACAGTGCAATGACAGTGCAATGACAGTGCAATGACAGTGCAATGACAGTGCAATGACAGTGCAATGACAGTGCAATGACAGTGCAATGACAGTGCTATGACAGTGCAATGACAGTGCAATGACAGTGCAATGACAGTGCAATGACAGTGCAATGACAGTGCAATGACAGTGCAATGACAGTGCAATGACAGTGCAATGACAGTGCAATGACAGTGCAATGACAGTGCAATAATAACAAGTATAGGATGATATTTACAACAGATATAAACATGTACTAGAGTATTTACATTAGCACAGCGTTAGCATGACCTACCTCTCTCCACAAACTAAAGCAGATGATGGTGGGAACAGCGGTGCTCAGAGTTAAAGACTGTGAAAGACAACAAAAACAATCCTTAGTTTGTTATCTATAATTTTCATGTTTTGACTGAAAAGTGACTCTCACCAAAACCACGGGGTCCAGGGACTTGAGGTTCAGCCATTTAAACAAAGTCATCCAGAGTTTGGGAGAGCAGACCCCAAAGGCAGTGAACATACAGACGTGCGGGGTCCACAGGTATTTAGTGCTGCAGGAGACACGGACTTACAAAGGATTCATTTGGTTTGAAATCATAAGTATAAACTAGAATCCATTACAATGCACTGTTCGCCTTGTTCGGATCATAGAAAAGACGTTAACTTAAATGTTTTCATATTTAACGGACTATTTTCATTTTGTCAAAGGCCATACTCACTCTTCACATAATAAGAAATATGAAACCACAGATATTTGACATGTCAATCCAGACAGTTTGGCAATTCATGTATTAGAATGTGAAATTATAATAATAAGAACAAAAAGATTGGTGCAACACCCCCATCTAGTGGTAGAAGATGGAAATTACACTGTGCTTTTAAAATGGTGAAAGACACTAATCTGTAGAAATAAGTTCGAGGATTAGTGATTGTGAAACAGATAAAATAGCTTTTGTGTTCAGTGCTGATTTTTGCTGGAGATCCTGGTTTAAGTCAGATACTTTATGGTCCAGATTGTCCTCTGCATTTGGCCCATGGCTCAGACCACTCAGGGCTCTTGTCCGGAGCAGTGGTGAGACATTAGCATGGATGGAGCTAAAAACAACGGCCATTTGGACTTTAATGAGGGAACACTGCTGTAATATGCTTAAAGTGCAGGTTTGTAATGTGTCCTTAAAGCTTCTACCGTCACTGACCCATCAAAGAGCAGCACCAAGCCTCCAAACAGAAGAGTGTGGAACACGTGGTAGGTGACTTCAGGGTGCTCTCCTATTCGCCCATCTTCAAGTCTGAGCTTTTCTTTCACTGGCTGCCCACTGAGGAGAAAAGTACAAACGTTTAATAACTCATGAAGAGAGAGGATCAGAAAGAACCACAGCAGCGGACCGCAGTCTCCTGTAGATGGACTCCAGGGTGGACAGAAGACAAATGGCCAGAACCAGGAGGTAAAAGGGTAGAACTGAAGCCTGCGTGAGTCTGAAGAACAGGTCCTGCCCTGGACTCTGGAAACCGTCTTGGCACAGGAGGAAGTTGGTCACAAAGTCTCTGAAAAACAAAGGACCATAAATGCCTACATATATTTAAACAATACAGAAATATCACACATGGTTTTATCCACTAAACATAATAAGACCGTTTACTTTGGCAGTGAATGTTTTCATGTTTGGATGAAACGATATGAAGCAGGTATGGAGCAAACAAAACAAATGCCTGTAACTCTCTGTGCTACCACCACATGGAAATTAAATTGTTTTGTTTATTTTCTTTCTTGAAATGAGCCGTCTATAAACAAAGAGACATTTCCAAAACTCATTTAAAGTCACTCCTTTTGTTTAAAAATGCAGTAAACTGAGGGTGACGTCATAATGATAATATAAACTTTATTGATCTCACAATGGAGTGGTACTATGACATCACACAGAAGGGGCGGAGCTACATGTGTGTGCCAGGAGTTCCTGATATGAGCATGGAAGGATCTAAAACCAACTCCAGGTGTGTTTTGGGTGTTTGTCTCCTAAATGCCTGATCCAGTGCAAATGCTAATGCTATCGCTAATGCTAATGTTTGTCGATGTGTGTGACTCACGTCGTTGTGTTGAGTCCTAATTTTGCTTCAAGAAACTTCAATATGAAGTCGTTCTCAGTCGCAGGTAACACTTTCTGTTCATTAAAACATAAATTATATATTAGTACAGTTTCACAGCAACAAAGGAGTAGAATAAGTTTAAACAAACCTTAACTAAGTAGTTGAAGGTGATGCTTGTTGTGAAAACGAGATAGAAGTGCAGACAGAGTTTGATGATTCTGGCCACGACTGGACCTCGCTTCATATTTTGCTGAAAAACAAACAAAACAGGATCAATGCCAGACTCCAGTCACTTCACATTCAACATAATTCATATATTCAGGATGTGACTCAAAATAGTGCTCACTTTTGTCTAGTTTTTAAAGTGAGTGAGGTTTGAAATGATACTTCCTGGTTGGACACGGGCTGCAGATGTGACATCACTTCCTGTGGACTTCCAAGCATTAGCTTCAACCCTCTCTCACAAACTGCCTCTTCATTTAAAACTACTTTGAACAGTTTCATCCAAGAGGCAAAGGTCATAACAGGAGTGAAAGTGCGGCCCCATGACGGTACCTGGAAGTACCGGGCCAGCCGGGCCAGCGTGGATCCGAACAGTACCTGGAAGTACCGGGCCAGCGTGGATCCGAACAGTACCTGGAAGTACCGGGCCAGCGTGGATCCAAACAGCAGACAGAGCAGCGGCGAGCTGAGCAGCGCCGGGTTCTGGAACTGACACCAGTACGTGGCCAGAAGACACGACACGTACAGCTTATGCATGTCCGCCACCTGAGATGCACGCACACACACACGCACACACACACGCACACACAAACGCACACACACACACGCACACACACAGAGAGGCACACACACAAAATGAAGGTATTACAGTCTAAATTTAACCACAGCTGCTGTTCTAGGTGTGAACATAACAGTGAACAACACATGGACCATACACACACAACAACACAACACATGGACCATACACACACAACAACACAACACATGGACCATACACACACAACAACACAACACATGGACCATACACACACAACACCACAACACATGGACCATACACACACAGCAACACAACATATGGACCATACACACACAACAACACACAGCAACACAACACATGGACCATACACACACAGCAACACAACACATGGACCATACACACACAACAACACAACACATGGACCATACACACACAACAACACACAACAACACAACACATGGACCATACACACACAGCAACACAACACATGGACCATACACACACAACAACACAACACATGGACCATACACACACAACAACACAACACATGGACCATACAGACACAACAACACACAGCAACACAACACATGGACCATACACACAAAACAACACAACACATGGACCATACACACACAACAACACAACACATGGACCATACAGACACAACAACACACAGCAACACAACACATGGACCATACACACACAGCAACACAACACATGGACCATACACACACAACAACACACAGCAACACAACACATGGACCATACACACACAGCAACACAACACATGGACCATACACACACAACAACACAACACATGGACCATACACACACAACAACACAACACATGGACCATACACACACAACAACACAACACATGGACCATACACACACAACACCACAACACATGGACCATACACACACAGCAACACAACATATGGACCATACACACACAACAACACACAGCAACACAACACATGGACCATACACACACAGCAACACAACACATGGACCATACACACACAACAACACAACACATGGACCATACACACACAACAACACACATTAGTGTGTGTAGTTTAACACATTAGATGTTATGAATCCTACAGGTGTTATCCTTCTACAGGTGTTATCCTTCTACAGGTGCTATCCTTCTACAGGTGCTATCCTTCTACAGGTGTTATCCTTCTACAGGTGTTATCCTGCTACAGGTGTTATCCTTCTACAGGTGTTATCCTTCTACAGGTGCTATCCTTCTACAGGTGCTATCCTTCTACAGGTGTTATCCTTCTACAGGTGCTATCCTTCTACAGGTGCTATCCTTCTACAGGTGCTATCCTTCTACAGGTGCTATCCTTCTACAGGTGCTATCCTTCTACAGGTGTTATCCTTCTACAGGTGTTATCCTGCTACAGGTGCTATCCTTCTACAGGTGTTATCCTTCTACAGGTGCTATCCTTCTACAGGTGTTATCCTTCTACAGGTGCTATCCTTCTACAGGTGCTATCCTTCTACAGGTGTTATCCTTCTACAGGTGCTATCCTTCTACAGGTGCTATCCTTCTACAGGTGTTATCCTTCTACAGGTGCTATCCTTCTACAGGTGTTATCCTTCTACAGGTGCTATCCTTCTACAGGTGCTATCCTTCTACAGGTGCTATCCTTCTACAGGTGCTATCCTTCTACAGGTGCTATCCTTCTACAGGTGCTATCCTTCTACAGGTGCTATCCTTCTACAGGTGCTATCCTTCTACAGGTGCTATCCTTCTACAGGTGTTATCCTTCTACAGGTGCTATCCTTCTACAGGTGCTATCCTTCTACAGGTGCTATCCTTCTACAGGTGCTATCCTTCTACAGGTGTTATCCTTCTACAGGTGCTATCCTTCTACAGGTGCTATCCTTCTACAGGTGCTATCCTTCTACAGGTGTTATCCTTCTACAGGTGCTATCCTTCTACAGGTGTTATCCTTCTACAGGTGTTATCCTTCTACAGGTGCTATCCTTCTACAGGTGTTATCCTTCTACAGGTGCTATCCTTCTACAGGTGCTATCCTTCTACAGGTGCTATCCTTCTACAGGTGCTATCCTTCTACAGGTGTTATCCTTCTACAGGTGCTATCCTTCTACAGGTGCTATCCTTCTACAGGTGCTATCCTTCTACAGGTGCTATCCTTCTACAGGTGTTATCCTTCTACAGGTGCTATCCTTCTACAGGTGCTATCCTTCTACAGGTGTTATCCTTCTACAGGTGCTATCCTTCTACAGGTGTTATCCTTCTACAGGTGCTATCCTTCTACAGGTGTTATCCTTCTACAGGTACTATCCTTCTACAGGTGCTATCCTTCTACAGGTGCTATCCTTCTACAGGTGCTATCCTTCTACAGGTGCTATCCTTCTACAGGTGTTATCCTTCTACAGGTCCTTCTACAGGTGCTATCCTTCTACGGGTGCTATCCTTCTACAGGTGTTATCCTTCTACGGGTGCTATCCTTCTACAGGTGTTATCCTTCTACAGGTGCTATCCTTCTACAGGTGCTATCCTTCTACAGGTGCTATCCTTCTACAGGTGTTATCCTTCTACAGGTGCTATCCTTCTACAGGTGCTATCCTTCTACAGGTGCTATCCTTCTACAGGTGCTATCCTTCTACAGGTGCTATCCTTCTACAGGTGCTATCCTTCTACAGGTGTTATCCTTCTACAGGTGCTATCCTTCTACAGGTGCTATCCTTCTACAGGTGCTATCCTTCTACAGGTGCTATCCTTCTACAGGTGCTATCCTTCTACAGGTGCTATCCTTCTACAGGTGCTATCCTTCTACAGGTGTTATCCTGCTACAGGTGTTATCCTTCTACAGGTGTTATCCTTCTACAGGTGCTATCCTTCTACAGGTGTTATCCTTCTACAGGTGCTATCCTTCTACAGGTGCTATCCTTCTACAGGTGTTATCCTTCTACAGGTGCTATCCTTCTACAGGTGCTATCCTTCTACAGGTGTTATCCTTCTACAGGTGCTATCCTTCTACAGGTGTTATCCTTCTACAGGTGCTATCCTTCTACAGGTGCTATCCTTCTACAGGTGCTATCCTTCTACAGGTGCTATCCTTCTACAGGTGTTATCCTTCTACAGGTGCTATCCTTCTACAGGTGCTATCCTTCTACAGGTGCTATCCTTCTACAGGTGCTATCCTTCTACAGGTGTTATCCTTCTACAGGTGCTATCCTTCTACAGGTGCTATCCTTCTACAGGTGCTATCCTTCTACAGGTGCTATCCTTCTACAGGTGTTATCCTTCTACAGGTGCTATCCTTCTACAGGTGCTATCCTTCTACAGGTGTTATCCTTCTACAGGTGCTATCCTTCTACAGGTGTTATCCTTCTACAGGTGTTATCCTTCTACAGGTGCTATCCTTCTACAGGTGTTATCCTTCTACAGGTGCTATCCTTCTACAGGTGCTATCCTTCTACAGGTGCTATCCTTCTACAGGTGCTATCCTTCTACAGGTGTTATCCTTCTACAGGTGCTATCCTTCTACAGGTGCTATCCTTCTACAGGTGCTATCCTTCTACAGGTGCTATCCTTCTACAGGTGCTATCCTTCTACAGGTGTTATCCTTCTACAGGTGCTATCCTTCTACAGGTGCTATCCTTCTACAGGTGTTATCCTTCTACAGGTGCTATCCTTCTACAGGTGTTATCCTTCTACAGGTGCTATCCTTCTACAGGTGTTATCCTTCTACAGGTACTATCCTTCTACAGGTGTTATCCTTCTACAGGTGCTATCCTTCTACAGGTGCTATCCTTCTACAGGTGCTATCCTTCTACAGGTGCTATCCTTCTACAGGTGTTATCCTTCTACAGGTGCTATCCTTCTACAGGTGCTATCCTTCTACAGGTGCTATCCTTCTACAGGTGCTATCCTTCTACAGGTGTTATCCTTCTACGGGTGCTATCCTTCTACAGGTGTTATCCTTCTACAGGTGCTATCCTTCTACAGGTGCTATCCTTCTACAGGTGCTATCCTTCTACAGGTGTTATCCTTCTACAGGTGCTATCCTTCTACAGGTGCTATCCTTCTACAGGTGCTATCCTTCTACAGGTGCTATCCTTCTACAGGTGCTATCCTTCTACAGGTGCTATCCTTCTACAGGTGTTATCCTTCTACAGGTGCTATCCTTCTACAGGTGCTATCCTTCTACAGGTGCTATCCTTCTACAGGTGCTATCCTTCTACAGGTGCTATCCTTCTACAGGTGCTATCCTTCTACAGGTGCTATCCTTCTACAGGGCGGCAGTAGCTCAGTTGGTAGAGTCTTGGCCTTTGAGCCAGAAGGTTGTGGGTTCAAGCCCCGCTCAAGACTTTCACCATCAACTCCCACTGACTACTGTCGTTGTGTCCTTGGGCAAGACACTTAACCTCTGGGAACAGCAGCCACAGTGGGGCGGCTGCGGCTGTAAAGTGCCAAACTGCCGTTGTGTCCTTACGCAAGACACTTCACCCCCATTGCCTAGAATAGTCTGGTGTGTGTGTGAACGGTTGGTGGTGGTCGGAGGGGCCGATGGCGCATACTGGTTGCCTCGCTTCTGTCAGTGTGCCCCAGGGCAGCTGTGGCTACAGTAGTAGTTTATCACCACCGTGTATGGAGTGAATGAATAATGACACATGTGAAGCGTCTTTGAGAGTCAAAAAAAGTGCTATATAAAACCGATGCATTATTATTATTATTATTATTATTATTATAGGTGTTGCGCACCTTTCTGTGGGGCACCAGGTCGAAAGAGTCGAGCAGGAACAGACACAGAGCCTGGACAAAGAGCACGTAGTGACTGTGGTCCCAAACCAGGAGGAAGATGAAGGAGCTCGCACTCATCAGGAGGAAGCACAGCATCTACGAACACAGTCACAGGAGTCACATGTCACAGGAGTCACATGTCACAGGAGTCACATGTCACAGGAGTCACATGTCACAGGAGTCACATGTGGCGCTGGAATCTAATCCTTTCTCTACATCCAAACATTACTAACATGTTTAAATCCCTAAACTTACAAGCTTCAAACTCCTTCACCAAATACAAATGAGGAAACAGAAAAGAAGGGCAGGATCTTGTGTAATGTAATTGTTGCAAGTCTAAAGCAGGCAACGTGAACAAAATCTAAAGATTTTTAGGTGGATCCGAGGAAACAAAGTTACTCAGTCGATTACTCAACTTGAAAGGAGCCAGGTCTGATCCTAACAACGTTTTCAAACTAAGTATTTTATAGATGTGACCAAAACTGCTTCCAAAAAAACCACATGCTAACCCTAACCCAGTGTGCTGACCCAGTGTGCTGACCCAGTGTGCTGACCCAGTGTGCTGACCCAGTGTGCTGACCCAGTGTGCTGACCCAGTGTGCTGACCCAGTGTGCTGACCTAGTATGCTGACCCAGTGTGGTGACCCAGTGTGCTGACCCAGTGTGCTGACCCAGTGTGGTGACCCAGTGTGCTGACCCAGTGTGGTGACCCAGTGTGGTGACCCAGTGTGCTGACCTAGTATGCTGACCCAGTGTGCTGACCCAGTGTGCTGACCCAGTGTGCTGACCCAGTGTGCTGACCCAGTGTGCTGACCCAGTGTGGTGACCCAGTGTGCTGACCCAGTGTGCTGACCCAGTGTGCTGACCCAGTGTGCTGACCCAGTGTGGTGACCCAGTGTGGTAGCAGCCGCTCACCTCGGTGCCGGTGCTGATGCTGTTGCAAAGAAAGCCGGTCAAAGCTGCCACTTGAATGGAGAAATACGGCAGGGCCCAGTTCTCTCTGAGCGGGACGGCTTCATCTACTCTGGTGGTGTCGGGTCTGAGCACGGCATGGAAACAGACCGGTTAGACATTACTGTAACTGGAATGTTGTTTAAATGATCATTTTAATCATTCATATTGTGGCTGGGTATATTGTAAATTATATTGTGAAATAGATTCATCTCAGGCTTCAGGAGGTCTGACTCTATGTTAAATACCAAGAGGAAGAGGCTTTGAACATGCTAATGAGGAAGGTCAATGTTCTTTGCTCTTCCTTTCCTGTCTGCATATGGAGCTGTGTCTGACTTCATCTAAAGAGCTGGTTCTTCCTTTCCTGTCTGCATATGGAGCTGTGTCTGACTTCATCTAAAGAGCTGGTTCTTCCTTTCCTGTCTGCATATGGAGCTGTGTCTGACTTCATCTAAAGAGCTGGTTCTTCCTTTCCTGTCTGCATATGGAGCTGTGTCTGACTTCATCTAAAGAGCTGGTTCTTCCCAAGTCAATTGCGTGTCCCGCTTTTTTCACGTTCCCAGATGTCTATTGTATCTAATATGTATGGGGGATTGGCTTGAAGCAATATTGTATCGAGCCAGCAGGTGGCAGCATTTCTCTCTGAATGGTTTGAAAACAGCTAGATGCACATGTTGTGCCTCTTTTTTCTCAGCTTTTTGGTGATTTCAGTGAAACTTCACTCTATTCGACGGAGGATTACAGGGGAACGAAGGGGAAGTAGACAGTCAATTCTTTCAGAATATGGTTTTGGATTTCAGATAGTCATTGTACACAATATTCTGTGGGTCTTGAAAAATCTATAAAAATCATCAGAAACGGCCGGCAATATGGAAGTACCTGTTCTGAAATAGGCTGGCAGTCAATGAGTTAATAATAGAACCTGTTGGATGTGTGCAACCTTCTGCTGTAATGTGCAACAAAGACATTTCAATCTCCGCTCTGAGGCTGAATACAGGTTTATCTTCTCTAACATCAGGCTAACACAACAGAAGCTAAGGGTAACGTACCGGTTGATGACGTACCAGGCCACCGCTAACATCCCGGCAACCCAGGTCCTGCTCAGGACCCAGCTACTGACGAACAGAGCTGAGACATAGACCGCCTGGAGCCCGAACACCATCCCGATGTAGAAATAGATGGGCTCCACCAGGTCCTGAAACAACCATATCCAAAATGTACAAGGACCAGTGTTCAAAAGTCTACACCAGTCGTTTGAACTGAGACAGATGAGATGGATCCAACTACTCTCACTCTCTAAGGGTTGTCCAAAGGAAGAATCAGATATTCATCTCAAAAATAAACACCAATTTCAGAAAACAATCAAAGAAAATCCATTACAGGAAAAAATAATCTATAATAAATAATTTCTTTGGGTAGTTTTTCGAAATTAGAGAAAAACCTTTGGATTATCACCTTCTCTCTAAAAGTACAATAATGTTGTGTTTAGGGTTGGAAACCTCAGGGTACGATACGATACAAAGCTCACGATAACGATTATATCACGATATATTGGTCAGAAATATGCCAATTTATGGCTTAAATAAAAGAATAATGTTAAGTGAAAAAACACTTTATTTTATGATAAATGGAATGGAGATGAGTAATGTAGACATATATTGAGCATTGATACTAATCAAAAAAAAGAAACTAAACAATTAAAAAAAAAAATCTCAAAACCGATGCTTGGCAAATGCATATCGATAATCGATCACAGGAGAAAGTATCACGATATATCGTCACACTCCTAGTTGCGTTATGTGTAGTTTTGCAGATCATTGTCAAAATAAATGTTTTAATCAAGTCCGTATTTAAGTTAGACATTTTAGTATCGTGACAACACTATAGCTTTCTAAAACCTAATGCAGCAGTTTTATAAAAGAACGTTCTCTTTGAAATGTTCAAAACCAAGAGATTAAAAAGTTCAGAGCAAAACAGGGCCTGAATTTGTTGACCTTTATTTACCCAGAAAGTCTGACTTTAGGACCATTCTTTAAAGACGATTTCGAGAGGAAAGACGACGCCGTACAAAAGCATTGAGTAATTCTTATTCCGGGTACACCCCCACCGGCCTGGAGTGAGATTGTAGCATGTCAGCGCCTGTGCTCAGGGACCTTTTGGAGCTGGGACCCGCCCACGCTGGGACCCGCCCACGCTGGGACCCGCCCTCGCTGGGACCCGCCCGCGCTGGGACCCGCCCGCGCTGGGACCCGCCCGCGCTGGGACCCGCCCTCGCTGGGACCCGCCCTCGCTGGGACCCGCCCTCGCTGGGACCCGCCCGCGCTGGGACCCGCCCGCGCTGGGACCCGCCCTCGCTGGGACCCGCCCTCGCTGGGACCCGCCCACGCTGGGACCCGCCCTCGCTGGGACCAGCCCTCGCTGGGACCCGCCCGCGCTGGGACCCGCCCGCGCTGGGACCCGCCCGCGCTGGGACCCGCCCGCGCTGGGACCCGCCCGCGCTGGGACCCGCCCACGCTGGGACCCGCCCTCGCTGGGACCCGCCCGCGCTGGGACCCGCCCGCGCTGGGACCCGCCCTCGCTGGGACCCGCCCTCGCTGGGACCCGCCCACGCTGGGACCCGCCCTCGCTGGGACCCGCCCTCGCTGGGACCCGCCCCTGGACCCCCCGGGACCCGCCCGCGCTGGGACCCGCCCGCGCTGGGACCCGCCCTCGCTGGGACCCGCCCTCGCTGGGACCCGCCCTCGCTGGGACCCGCCCTCGCTGGGACCCGCCCTCGCTGGGACCCGCGCTGGGACCGCCCCGCTGGGACCCGCCCTCGCTGGGACCCGCCCTCGCTGGGACCCGCCCTCGCTGGGACCCGCCCTCGCTGGGACCCGCCCCGCTGGGACCCGCCCCCCGCTGGGACCCGCCCCGCCGCTGGGACCCGCCCTCGCTGGGACCCGCCCTCGCTGGGACCCGCCCTCGCTGGGACCCGCCCTCGCTGGGACCCGCCCTCGCTGGGACCCGCCCTCGCTGGGACCCGCCCACGCTGGGACCCGCCCTCGCTGGGACCCGCCCTCGCTGGGACCCGCCCTCGCTGGGACCCGCCCTCGCTGGGACCCGCCCACGCTGGGACCCGCCCTCGCTGGGACCCGCCCACGCTGGGACCCGCCCACGCTGGGACCCGCCCACGGGACCCGCCCACGCTGGGACCCGCCCACGCTGGGACCCGCCCACGCTGGGACCCGCCCAGACTGGACCAAACACATCAGAACCACTGACCTCACTGTCGAAGAGTTTGTAGGTGATGCTGGTGAGAAGCTCCGGATACAGAGACAGACGCTCCACTGCGTTTATGGTCTGTCCCGACACCGTTCTGTTATCTACGGTTAACTCATAGAACCCTTTGGACAAAACATATAATATAAATAATCATTACTTTAAGTCCATTATATGCATGTGATAACGTGTGACTACCTCTCTGAAACGAAGGAGCTGCTAACATGTGCTTGTAGTAATAATAATACATTCCACTGCCAGCCTGGAACGTGATCTCCCTCTCCAGCTCCTGAGAGACAAAAAGGCATCAGACTAAAACATAGCAGGAACTAGAACTACTGTATTCTATTTATAGCAACATTAACTTCAACCTGTCGAGCTGAAAACCAGAACTTCCTGTCGTGATAAGCCGACAGATAAGCCGCGTAGAGGATGCCACAGGCCACAGCTGCCACGGAGCCAGAAACCCCCCGCACCAGGCGCTGCACGAGGCTGGCTGTGACGAGAGGCATCGGTTCATTTCAGTAAAACACAAAACAACTTGACTGGTTTTATTTGAAGTAAAGAATCACAATCATTGGTTTGATCATGTGAGAGTGAAGTGTGTATCTATTTGTCAGAGCATGTCATCAAAACACAACCGGACCGACGATATTCACAACACATTTGAATACAAGATAATATTGTAAATACTTTTATGATACTTTTAAAAGGGCAGCTTCTGGCTCTGGTTGAGGAGGAAGGATAGGAGTTGGGGAAAGTATAGCTAACCTCAATGACAGCTGCGGGGGATAACATTCTCCAGCTGCAGGGAGTGACAAGGAGACGTCCTTGTCACTGCTCCGCCACCATGAGACGTTCCAGGATTAAAGGGGCGAAACGTTGGTGATTGGTGGTTCCTGGCTGATGACCCTGCAGCTGACCCTGCAGCTGACCCATGGGCACCGGAGGAGGTGCGACAGGCAGCAATGCTAAGCAGGAAATTACATCCACCTGTATACATCAACTGATGATCTGGCAACCCAGTGACTACTGTGAACAGGGCAGTTGGAGTCCAGGGAAGACTGGAGGACAGCCAGGAAAGTCTGGTTGACAGCAGGGAAAGACCGCACTGGGAGTGGGCGGCTAGTTACCCAACCCACTAGTCTCTTGGAAAAGAGACACCCATGCCTAACTACGAAGAATCTTAAGAGAAAACAACCCGCAGGCCCTCCGAGAGGCGGGATGAAAGATGGGCCTAACAGGACGGACCACACGGCAACGACAACTGCAATGGAAAAGGACAACGAAAGCACCAGAAACTCAGACAGAGAGGAGAAGGTCCTCCGAAAGTGTGCTTGTGGATGGGAGAAGGTAACGACGTTCAGGGGGTTGCGAATCCATCAGGGAAAGGCGAAGTGTGGCGGGAGAGGCCAACAGCAACCTTGCACTGCAGCAGCGGGTAAGACAAGAGGGACCACGAGCCGGGTCGAAAACCACAGTGCCAACGGACCTAATGCAGCTGAAGGCATAGGAGAAACAGAGAAAGAAGTCCCTTCCATGGACCCGGAGCCCCCTAGCGAACACCAAGACCCCACTCAAGCCATCCCACAAGGAAAAGAGCCACCAGCAGAGACCAGGGGACCAGCGAGAAGGAACACACTTAAATGGCCGAAGTCTAACCAAGCAGAGGCATGGCAAACACTGGACGCAGACCTGATCAAGATCCTAGAGGGTAAATTGCGTGGAGGCGTCGAAGTCAAGCTCAATCAGTTTGGAGATGCCATATACCAGAGCTGTAAGGACAGATTTGGTGACATTATCCCCAAACGACGGTCTGCCCCATGAGTGAAGGGGAGGAGGGAAAAAGAGATCACAGAGCTTGTTCAGAGACGACGACAGCTCCGCAAGAACTGGAGGAAGGCAGATTATCAAGAGAGAGAAGGCATGAAAGTCCTTTGGGAAGAAGTGAGGCAAAGGCTAGCAAGACTCCGCCGAGCTGAACGCATCCGCAGGCGCAGTAAGCGGAAGCAAAAGGAGCGATCCAGCTTCTTCAAGGATCCCTTCAAGCATGCAAGACGGCTGCTAGAGGAGAAGAAGTCCGGAAAGCTCGAAGCCACTAGGGAGCAAATAGAACAGCATGCTAAAAGGCAGTACAGTGACCCGCTGAGAAACGTCCCTCTAGGAACACCAGGGTATGTGCCACGGCCTGGGCTGCCAACAGTCATGTTCAACACAATGCCCCCCAAGCTCAGCGAAGTCAGGCAAGTGGTGAGCAAGGCAAGGTCATCATCAGCACCAGGCCCCAATGGAGTTCCCTACAAGCTCTATAAAAACTGCCCTAAGGTACTAGAGCTACTGTGGTGCCTAATGAGAACAGCTTGGAAAAAGCAAATCATTCCATCAGAGTGGCAAAGAGCTGTAGCAGTCTTCATTCCTAAAGAGGAAAACTCCAGAGACATTGGCCAATTCAGAAACATCGCCCTGCTGAATGTTGAAGGGAAAATCTTCTTCTCTGTACTGGCCGAAAGGATGACCGAATTTCTGCTAAAGAATGGCTATATTGATACCAACTGTCAGAAAGCAGGAGTTCCAGGGTTCCCAGGGTGCATTGAGCACTCGTCAATGATCTGGAACCAAATCCAGAGAGCCAAGAGGGAGAAGACCGACCTGCACATCGTCTGGCTCGACCTCGCCAACGCGTATGGATCAGTCCCACATCAGCTGATCAGCTACGCTCTGGATTTCTTCCATATGCCCCTCTGCATCAGGAACTTGGTAGCACTGTACTTCAGTGACCTGCAGATGTGTCTCGCCCTCCAGGACTTCACTACTGGGTGGCAACAACTGCAGGTGGGAATTGCTATGGGATGTGCCATTTCACCAATTCTGTTTGTCGCAGCCTTTGAGATCATTCTCATAGGGGCAAGGCAGATGGTGGGAGGGATCAAACTTCCATCTGGCCAGAGGCTTCCCCCACTGAGAAGCTACATGGACGATGTCACTAGTCTCCTCCAAACAGCAGCATGTACATCTAGGCTGCTAAAAAGGTTTGACGAGTTGATGTCATGGGCCAGGATGAAGGTCAAGCCCGCCAAATCCCGTAGTTTGTCACTCAGAAGGGGAGTCATAAACAACAGCACCACCTTTGTCGCCGGGGGAGAGAGAATCCCTCTTCTGTCTGAACAACCTATCAGAAGTTTGGGGAGGGAGTATTCTGCAGAGCTCTCTGATAAACAGATGGGGAGGACCGTCATGAAACAGCTTTCAGACGGCCTGGCAAGGATCGACCAAAGCGAGCTCCCTGGGAAATACAAGGTTTGGTGCTACCAATTCACACTCTATAGGAGACTGATGTGGCCCCTGAAGATGAGTGAGATCCCCTCATCCACCGTGAGGAAGATGGATGGAAAAGCCAACGCCTCCATCAGAAAGTGGTTGGGGCTACCACGGTGCCTCTCTGACTCTGGCCTCTTTCGGAGGAACGCGCTGCAACTGCCACTGCAGTCCCTAAGTGTGGGCTACATGCAAGAGAAGGCCAGGCTGGTTCTCGAGCTGAGTCAGTCCACCGACGAGTCTGTAAGGAATGCAAAAGCCAAGGTTCCCACTGGCCGAAAGTGGAACGCAGAAGCAGAAGTGGGCCATGCGGTTAGCAGGTTGCAGCATCGAGAGATCGTGGGCAGAGTCCAGGCAGGAAGAGCAGGTCTAGGGTGGGGAGAGGCACCACGGTTCTGGTCAAAGGCCACTCGCAAGGAGAAGAAGGAGATGGTGGTGGCAGAAGTGACGAGGATGGAGGAAGAGCGCTATAAGATCAAGGCCGTCTCACAGGGCCGGCAAGGAAGATGGACAACTTGGGAGGGAGTTGTCGACCGCAATATCAGTTGGTTTGACCTGTGGAAGATCCCGCAGGCGAGGCTCAGCTTCCTTATCCGTTCAACCTATGACACGCTTCCCTGTCCTCGTAACCTGCACCAATGGTTTGGCAATGAGGAATGCTGCTCACTCTGTAACGCTCCCAACGCAAGCCTTCAACACATCTTGTCAGGCTGCAAGATTGCGCTCTCCCAGGGACGCTACAGGTGGCGCCATGACCAGGTCCTGGAAAGGTGCAGACAGGGTAACAAACAGCTACCACCAGCAAAGAGCCACACCAACTTTGTCAGGGAAGGGGATGGGCAAAGTTACACCAGGCCAAAAGAGACATCGCGGCCCTTTGCCCCCAACCAGGAGTGGGACATGAGGGTTGACCTTAACAAACAGCTCCAATTCCCCACGGAGATCACCATCACATCTCTCCGCCCTGACATTGTGGTTTGGTCTTCAGAGGCAAAAGTGGTGCATCTCATTGAACTCACAGTTCCACCAGAAGGGGAGATCGAGGCTGCCTACGAGCGCAAGAAGGCCAAGTATTCCGAGCTGGCTGCAGAGTGCCGGGAGGCTGGATGGAAGGCCGCCATCTACCCTGTTGAAGTTGGCTGCCGAGGCTTCGTGGGGCTGTCAATGATACAGCTCTTGAGGGATGCAGGAGTCACGGGGGGAAAGCTGCGCAGGGCCACAAGAGAGCTTTCGGAGGAGGCGGAAAAGGGCAGCTTCTGGCTCTGGTTGAGGAGGAAGGATAGGAGTTGGGGAAAGTATAGCTAACCTCAATGACAGCTGCGGGGGATAACATTCTCCAGCTGCAGGGAGTGACAAGGAGACGTCCTTGTCACTGCTCCGCCACCATGAGACGTTCCAGGATTAAAGGGGCGAAACGTTGGTGATTGGTGGTTCCTGGCTGATGACCCTGCAGCTGACCCTGCAGCTGACCCATGGGCACCGGAGGAGGTGCGACAGGCAGCAATGCTAAGCAGGAAATTACATCCACCTGTATACATCAACTGTAACTACATCAACGTTTACATTACAGCAGCATAATCTCAGTATGGTACATGTTCCATTTCTCCATTTCATTAGATTTCATTAGCTGAAATAATAAACAGAATTGAGCAATATTTAACCAAGACACTGGATTATTTACACCACACAACTGGAATCATTTATTTCATCAGATATTGAGTCATTACACAAGTTGACAGCCCAAAAATGGTCAGGGGTTTCTCAGCTGATTCAGACTAATGTTGGTGTTCTGGGTTCTATCAGGTCAACTGTGTGAGATACAGCCACAGTGTTACGGATTATGTACGTCTACGTTATTATGAATTCTGCTTATCAAATTTGATGGAGTAAATACAAACTGAATGACTTTGGATACGTTGACTTTTATTTCTTGAGGAAAACGGAAAAAACGTCAAAGGTTTCTCAGCTGATGATCCGCAGAAATTAGTTTTTTTACGCAAAATCGATTAAAAAAAAAATTTCTGTAGCAAAAAATCCTGACCTGATTGAGCAAAACCAAGGTCATCTTCGGACTCAGAGCATCAACATTAGTTCAGCTGGAAAACCCTGGACTATTTTCAAAACATATTTTTTGTTACCCAGTGCTATAGGTTCCTAAACTGGTATAAATAGTTCCTCCCTCCGTCTGTGAACTTCCTGAATGCTTTCCAATGTACGTGGGTCAGGAGCTAGTTTTTCTTTTTCCAATTTGAGCTGATCATTTGTAAATAAAAGCATTTTGTAAACATGTCATGGTTAATGCTGTTCAATATTGCTTATATGTATTTTCATATTTCTATTTATGCTCAAATGAATGAATAAATGCTGTGTATCAGACTGTTATAAGATTCCCCAACTATTACACAATTACAATCAGTATCAACTTGAAACAGTGGAATGAGGACAACAATAAGAAATAAGGGTGACATCATGACTTACATCTTCTGCATTTCTTCACTGGCTGTTCAGGGACTTCTGGTTTTAGAGAACCCTCTGCCTCTTTGTCTGGCTCTTCACTTGTCCCTTCATTTTCCTCTTTTGAAGCAGTAGAATCTGACAATAAGAGAAAGACAGGAACATCTTTAAGTTCTAAATGCCAACAGCAGCTCTCTAAGAATCAGACAGCTTTCAATCCTCTGAGTCTGATCAATATTTCACCTTCATTTCTTGTCTCGTCCTCTTCATCATGGACCTGATCCTCTTCTGCAGCTTCATCCAGAGCCTTCCTGCATCTGAACTCCGTCATGACTTGAATAATCTGTTTGTTATGATACCAACATGCTAGCTAACATCACAGCTAACTGACCGAGCTTCCCACACGTCTGCCTTTCACCTGTGGCTCCGCCTACACGTCTGACCGGAGGATCACGCCGTCTGCCGGGTCTGATGGTGTGTTTCCTGCAGTGACATGACGTGGTTTTGGGGGTGGTCTGTGTGATGTTTGCAGGAGCAGAGAGGAGCAGAGAGGAGCAGACCCGCCGAGGCTGAAGCAGGCCGGAAGTGGAGGCTGTAAACACCGGCGAAGGAGAAGACACTTCCTGCTAACGGTTACTATGGAAACCAACTGACAGATGGATAACAAGATAGATTAATTGATCCCCAGCAGCAGAAACACATCCATCCATACAAACAAATGAATACATAAAGATAAACATGACTAACAATAGTAGGACATTTTGATAAATGTGACACATATTTTTCAAAAGGCAAAAGTATTCATAAAGTCTGCTCTAGTCTCTGCTTATATAAAAGTATGTGTATGATTGTTTCATGCAACGATAAGTCTAGACTAGAACGGTCCAAAGGTCACAAAACACTGTTAAGAATGTTCAAGATTAGACACTTTTCATATTTTTATGTTCATAATTTCACTTTCTGGTTGAAATGACCCAAACCACCAGGAACAAAATGTATGTACTTGAATTTAGTAAATCCTTTAAGACGGTGGCTTCATCTTTCACTTTACATATAGTCATTTCCACCAAAGTTATATTTAAAAAGTCGTAAAAAGCCACATTTTCAATTTCCAAATATTATATATTTTGTGACCATAAATGTATGAGAATGAACAATCGCAGCTTTATGCAGATTACAACATGACCATGTAATGGAGAAACACAAGGGTTAAAAGAGTAGATTTGAAGAATGGAACCAGACTGTTGTGACTGATCAATAAAACTGTCGATGCAAGAGTCGAGGAGACTTCAGCGAGTCTGGTTCAGGAGAAATGGCCTCATGGGAAACCAAACACATAAGACACTAAACAAACACAGTTAAACAATTGAACAACAGTTTATTGTGTTTTATCCACTACAATAACCATAACAAAATAACAGTTTTTTTCCAACAGGGGCAAAGATAAAAAGCCATTAAATAATTGAAAATAAAATGTTCCAAGTGTGAACAATAAAAACTGTGCAAATAACAATCGTAAAGGAGTCAAAGGTCAAATTCATGAAACCCAAAAATATAAAATAGCAATAAATATGGTTAAATTCTAAAAACAAATGTTTCAAGCCTAACATTTCATTTTGATCGTCTGAAGAAATCCATATCATTCTCATTCAGAGGATTCAGACTCTTCTGTTCTTTTCTCTGCAGACTTAAGCTTCTGTGTGAATTAAGAAAAGATCATTAATACAGTTATCGCATAAACATTTATAATTCTCGTTTCCAGGATGTAATCACCTTCCACATCACATCTGTCCAGAATAACCTTTATTAATTTCTTTATTTCGATGTGGTCAGCAACTCTCACTACGGCAGCATCACCTGCACAAGCTCTAGTTAGTCTCATCGCTCAGAGAGAGTAAGACATGTTTAATTATATAGCACATTTTTACAGACAAAGTGCTTTATAATGTTCAGATAGATTTCACTCTCACTGTATTCAAGTTACAAAACAGGTCATTCTTGTCATCTACAGTAAACAGAGTAAGATATCTTGTCCATAATAACACTTTATGAATAAATATTAAGAATTGTTGAAGAAATAACAAAATAATCAGCCGTTTCAGTCCTTTGTAGCAGCACTAACTGAACCAGGACCAAACATGACTGCACCTGCCACAAACGGGTTCCACGGCTCCTGGAAGCTCTTCTCTCCGTCGGCCGCAGATGATTTCTTTGTTCCTTTCTTTTGCACAAAGTTAATCAGTGGCTCATCGTCATCAGAGCTTTCACTTTCACATTCTGAGCCAAAATATAAATAACATATAAGAAGTGAATATCAGTTACATATGCGTCCACACGACCGACAGAACTCACCCGGTTTGGATTTAGCCGAGCGGCGTTTGGCTGGACTGGAGTTTTTCTTTGCCGGTTTGGATGTTGTGAGTTTTGCTAAAGGAACATTGTCGTCTGAGCCTTCACTGGACTCGTAATCACCTGGAACCAGAACAATCTGTTTAAGGAAAGAAGCCGAAGACACCGACAGATCCACTGTTTCATGCTCTACACATTTACCTTGTTTTGATTTGGCCGCTGCTTGTTTCTTATTTACAGCAGATTTTGTTGTTATAAGTTTTGTCAAAGGAACATCATCCTCTGAGCTGTCACTAGACTCCACATATTTGCCTTGAAGGAAAAAAATACGGTGATTCTAAAACGATAATACTTGTAAATGTTAATAATGCTTTGGTTTTATATCTCTCTTCTTTGGACACTCAAGTCCTTCATCCCACACCAGACTCAAACTCAATGCGTGTCTTGCCCAAGGACACAGTGATGTTCTCAGAGGTCTCTCATCACGGCTGTTACCAGGCCCTGCCCTGCTTAGCGTCTGAGATTTGACAAGATCCAGCTTTGACCATCACACATACACACCTTCTCTAACTAATACTGACCTTAGATATTGACCTTAGAGTTACTGCTACAATACACTGCTGTTATAAATGGGGTGAGTAATGTTTATTTATATAGCACATGTTACAGACCAAGGTACAGACCCAAAGGTACAGACCCAAAGGTACAGACCCAAAGGTACAGACCCAAAGGTACAGACCCAAAGGTACAGACCCAAAGGTACAGACCCAAAGGTACAGACCCAAAGGTACAGACCCAAAGGTACAGACCCAAAGGTACAGACCCAAAGCACTTTCCAATGTTCAGAGTCAGATATTGTTCCAATCCTTCCACACACGGTGATGACAGAAGCGAGTCCAGAACACACTGGACCATCAGCTCCAACACCATCCATTCACTCTCTCATTTACATTCAGACCTATTGTGCATGTTTTTAGTGGTAGGGGAAACCGGAGCACCCGGAGGAAACCTACACTGAACATGCAAACTCCACTCAGAAAGGCCCCAGGACCGTCTATCCACTAAGACTCCCCTAATGCTCAGTTTGATTCACAGATAATTTATAAACACAATCTCACTGTTTGTCCTAAAATTGCTTCACATTTTTCCAAATCCCTCGTTGCTGGAACCGTCACCTGTTTCCAGCTGGAAAAGGGATTTAGCACAATAACAACGTCTAGACTGCACTTCTGAGCACCGTGGTGTTTTATGTTAGACTTTTCTGAAGGCGACCACAGACTTTGGAAGAGTAGTAAAAGCTTCATAAGAACAGAACACATGTCCTCACCTGGTCTGGGTTTGGCAGCGGCACGTTTGGCTGAAGAGTTGGATCCTTTAAGATTTGCCAAAGGTTCATCGTCTTCTGAGTCCACAGCTTTAACATAAAAACACTAGATTTGTTCCCAGACTTCCACAGTGCTTTTAAACGAGCCAAACAGACGTACTTGGTTGAGCTTTAGCTGCTGGGCGTTTGGCGGGAGACGACTTCTTTGCAGGAGCTTTGGCTGCTTTTGGTTTCACAAAAGCGTCGCTGTCTGGGCTCTCGCTCGGGATGTCCTCAAAATAAACTTTAGAAAACAAAAGAATAATAATAAGAAAAACTGTGGCTTAAAAGATATAAAAGCAAAACCATACCTGGTTTTTGAGCTGCGGCTCTTTGGGAAACGCGAGTCTTGTTTTTATTGACTTTTCTTTCCCTCAGAGGCTCGTCGTCAGAGCTGTCACTGTCCCACACTGACAACAGAACATTAGATCCAATCATCGACTGCAAAGCTGTGTAACATTATAATAACACTGAACTACCCAAACTACAGTAGTTTACAGGAAAAAGCATCTCTGACTTTTAACTAAAACTAATAAAATCCAGTTTACAAGACACAGTTTACTTCATACTGCGGATTTAGATTCAAGGATCAATACTTGTCTAAAGTCCTCAAGATAAACACTTTACTCAGAGTTGGTGGGACTAAGGGTTACTGCTTTTGTTCAAGTTGGATCTTTAAATGTTTACTCAAGCTTTAGGTTAGTATTTTTTAAACTAACAGACTTTAATTCAGCTCATTTTGTGAATCAACATGAAAGAAACAAAGATTAAAGGAAAGAATCCACAATTATTTGAGACAAAGTGCCACAAGTCAATTCAGACAAACAGAACTCTGATCCGAGCGTGGGACCTTCTTAATGAGAAGGGAGTGCTAACCACTCTGCCACCACGCCCTCTCTTAACTGATGTCCGTTTGCACAGTTTCAGGGAGAAAAGCCTAAAACCCTGATCCGCTGCTGGATCAATGGTACATTTAATACAGTCAAAAGTTTCACCTTCTTTCTTAGATTTTTTTGCTGAATTCCTCCGAGTGACACTGGTTCTTTTCTTTCCTATAAAACAAACTATGAAATCACCAGAGAATCATCAAATCTAATAATTAAGGATTTGTAAAAACACCTTGTTTCTTCTCTGCTCCTCTTGTCTTTTTCCCCGTTTTGTTTGATGAAGACGTCTTTGTCTTCTTCACGAGCGGTTCGTCATCAGAGGATTCTGTGACATCAGCAGAAATCACTACTTTATGTCAGAACAGGACATTCGAGTCAGTAAATTAAAAATATGTGTTATTTATATTCCTGTGTCCTTTCAACAAATATGTATCTTGGTATTTCATGTTTTAGCTGCAGCTGGAACATAACCATGTAATGACATAGGAGATGAGTGACAGGCCGCCATCTAGTGGTTATAGTGGGAAATACATTACACTATAGTTTTATAGTTTTGTGTAATTATTATGACAGAACTTAGATAAAAAAGCCCATTATTAGAGGTCTAGAGTTCTCACCGCTCTGCTCTGAGTCTGTCTCTGGTTTAGACGTGTTTCTCTTTCCCTTTTTCTGAGTTACAATCTTTGACAAAGGAACGTCATCTTCAGAGTCTTCTTTATCTGAAAACACAAACATACATTTAGATCTAATACTTTTTATTATAAATGATTATTATTGCTGTATGTATGTGACTGTGGATCGCACAGGAACAGGACATTTAGACTCTAGACTATGGCTTTTATAACCGTCTGCTTTGTTTTGTAAAATGATCTACAAACGTTCTGAGAGGTGAATGAACCGTGCTATACAGATAAACTTGCCTTTCTCACCTTCCGAGTCAGCTTTAGACTTTTTAACAGTTTTCTTCTTGGTCGTGAGTTCTGAGAGTGGAACATCATCTTCAGAACTGTCATCTTTAAACAAACAGGATTAATTTACAACCTGCTAAAATACACCGAATTTATTATGATTCATTAAATAACCTTTATCCTCACCTTTCTTTTTCATCATACTGGATAGCGGCACATCGTCATCTGAGCTGGAGCCTTTTCCTTAGTAATTTACATGAAAATAGAAGAACTTGGGTCAAAAACATAGAAAATAAACAAAAATCTTGGACCACATGCACACATCCTCTGCTAACGCGGGCTAGCTCCTTAAATATTCATGTTCACCTTCGAGTTTCTATCTTTAAAATGTTTTGGAATATATACCCACATTCAGAACACCCTAAACACTGACATTCAGAACCATAGAAGCATTTTCTACAGCTGTAACCTAACCCATGTCTAAAGCCAAGAGAAACACAGCAGCAACAAAACTATTGTCATTTTTTACATTTTTACCAAAGACTGAGAAAGATCCTTAAGTCTTTACCATTTTGATCTTTTTTCGAAGTTGTTTTTTCAGTCTTCCGTGAGTTTCTTTGTCTCTTTGTCGCCAACTTAGACAGAGGAGCCTCTTCATCGGAGCTGTCCTGGTCTAAAGACAGGTCATTGTTACGCTTTGTCCTGGTATAACACAACACTCATGACAGTCTCACCATTTTTACTTTTGTTCAAAGCTTTCACACTTCTGTCCTTACTGTTTTTGACCAACTTTACAAGAGGAACATCTTCATCTGAGCTGTCTGTACCTGTGTTAAATACAAAAGTTCATACATTTCTTCCAAACAGAATCAGACATTTTATAGACAACAGCCCCATTTCAGTCCTGTCTACTTAATAATGTCTTTCACAGAGCTGAGTCACAAAGCGCTTTACAATTGTTGTGGGCATTTAGATAAAGATATTTTATTGATCCGTGTAGGAGAAATTCAGGAGTCCAGTAGCAGCAGAAACACATCCAAACAAACACAACTAATGGTATTACATTTGTCCTCTCGCTCACAGAGATTGGAGTGGAGCTGGCATTCAGGAGGCGCCATACTCTACTCTCACCTGGTCTCCATTACGCTGTAGTATCTGGTACCATATCCTAGCAACCGACCCACAACCTACTAATACTCAGGGAAGCTCACTGGTAACCATGGCTTTCTGCTCCAGTCAGTTATAACACTTCAGTACCAGCTTGGCTTGGATAGAACCAGGGCCAAGGTCAGAAAGGTACTAAAAAAGTATCAGGTAACGCTTACACAGGCCCAGTGGAAATGCTCCCAATAGGAGAAGAGTAGAGTAGAGTAGGGCTGAGTAGAGTAGAGTAGGGCTGAGTAGAGTAGAGTAGGGCTGAGTAGAGTAGAGCAGAGCAGAGTATGGCTGAGTAGAGTAGAGTAGGGCTGATTAGAGTAGAGCAGAGCAGAGTATGGCTGAGTAGAGTAGAGTAGGGCTGATTAGAGTAGAGTAGGGCTGAGTAGAGCAGAGCAGAGCAGAGTAGGGCTGAGTAGAGTAGAGTAGGGCTGAGTAGAGTAGAGCAGAGCAGAGTAGTGCTGAGTAGAGTAGAGTAGGGCTGAGTAGAGCAGAGCAGAGCAGAGCAGGGCTGAGTAGAGTAGAGTAGGGCTGAGTAGAGTAGGGCTGAGTAGAGTAGGGCTGAGTAGAGTAGAGTAGGGCTGAGTAGAGCAGAGTAGGGCTGAGTAGAGTAGAGTAGGACTGAGTAGAGTAGAGCAGAGCAGAGTAGGGCTGAGTAGAGCAGAGTAGAGTAGAGTAGGGCTGAGTAGAGTAGAGTAGGGCTGAGTAGAGCAGAGTAGAGTAGAGTAGGGCTGAGTAGAGTAGAGTAGGGCTGAGTAGAGCAGAGTAGGGCTGAGTAGAGTAGAGTAGGGCTGAGTAGAGTAGAGCAGAGCAGAGTAGGGCTGAGTAGAGCAGAGTAGGGCTGAGTAGAGTAGAGCAGAGCAGAGCAGGGCTGAGTAGAGTAGAGTAGGGCTGAGTAGAGTAGAGTAGGGCTGAGTAGAGTAGAGTAGAGCAGAGTAGGGCTGAGTAGAGTAGAGTAGAGTAGAGTAGGGCTGAGTAGAGTAGGGCTGAGTAGAGTAGAGCAGAGCAGAGCTGGGCTGAGTAGAGTAGAGTAGTTCTGAGTAGAGTAGAGCAGAGCAGAGTATGGCTGAGTAGAGTAGAGCAGAGCAGAGCAGAGTATGGCTGAGTAGAGTAGAGTAGAGTAGAGTAGGGCTGAGTAGGGTAGAGTAAAGTAGGGCTGAGTAGGGCTGGTGGAAACAGGGCTTATGGGTGGGCAGCAGCAGTGATTTTCAAATGGGATTCTTTGTATTTTAAAATAGACGTGTTTCTAAAATCATTTTCCAAAACCTCACCTTTTGAGTCAGTTTTTTTTGGCAGTGACTCTTTAACAGTTTTCTTTGTGAGCTCTGAAAGTGGAACATCGTTCGCAGAGCTGTCATCTCCACCTAAACAGGTTACAATTACATTTAATACAATATACTAATTATTTCATATTATTTATAGTTTCCCACCTTTCTTACTGCTCTGCGTTTTCATCATATTAGACAGAGGCAAATCGTCCTCGGAGCTGGAGCCTTTTCCTTAAGAATTCAGATCAAAAACACAAATTAATCTTAGTAAATGTTTGTGTGAGGGCAACACACGCTACACAAAGACAAGCAAGAAGAATAAAATAAATGGACAAACATTATTAATATCAAAGTATGACAAAACAAAAGAAGTCGGTGCAGTCCCATTTCAACCCGGGTCAAAAAAGACTGCTGAGTAAAAAGGTCTCGTGAAAGATTGATAGTCTTTACCTTTTTGATCTTTCTTCAAAGGTCTTTTGGCTGTTTTTCGTGAGTTGCTTCGTTTCTTTGTCGCCAACTTAGACAGAGGAGCATCATCGTCTGAGCTGTCCTGGTCTAAAGACAGATCACACCGTTACTGTTTCAAATCATAAATACAACACAGTAATCACACTGTTTATTCCATTTAAATCATCATCTGAGCTGGAGCTGCTTCTTGTAAACATGAATGACTTGGCCTGGAGCATATGGACAAAGATGTATCAATAATATTTAGAGTTGGCCGATGGAGTGAGTGTCTTTTCAAGGGGGGTGAAACAAATCTATATATATTTGGTCGTTATGACATAATTACTGCTTCTTACAACATCGATTGTGTGTTTCTATGTGTTTTGGTCAAAGTTATTAGAAAACACACTGTATATTCTCAGCAGGACTTGATACTGGGAGATAATTTGGTGGTTTGAGGATTAAGTGACAATAGCTACCAGTGTACTTGCCACACACGTGTTCAAATATACCTTAATTTATCCTATTTTAGACTTTTCAACATTTCTTTAATGGCATTAACTCAGCTGCAGTTCCTGTGTTCCTGCAGGACCATCTGTGGGGCATTGGGTTTTCAGTTTAACCAGTGACAGGAGATATTTAGAAGAATTATGTGCATTTAATGAGTTTGGGAACAGTAATAACCTTCCTATAATATTTATGTAACAGTCTTTACCATAAGCACACATTAGGAGTGTGAGGTTATAACCAGCAGGGCTCCAGTGAACATGGTCATAACAGCTGGTGTAAATGTGTAAATGTGTAAATGTGTAAATGTATAAATGTGTAAATGTATAAATGTGTAAATGTGTAAATGTGTAAATGTGTAAATGTGTAAATGTGTAAATGTGTAAATGTGTAAATGTGTAAATGTATAAATGTATAAATGTATAAATGTGTAAATGTGTAAATGTATAAATGTATAAATGTGTAACTGTGTAAATGTGTAAATGTGTAAATGTATAAATGTGTAAATGTGTAAATGTGTAAATGTGTAAATGTGTAAATGTGTAAATGTGTAAATGTGTAAATGTGTAAATGTGTAAATGTGTAAATGTGTAAATGTGTAAATGTGTAAATGTGTAAATGTGTAAATGTATAAATGTGTAAATGTATAAATGTGTAAATGTATAAATGTGTAAATGTATAAATGTGTAAATGTATAAATGTGTAAATGTGTAAATGTATAAATGTGTAAATGTGTAAATGTGTAAATGTGTAAATGTGTAAATGTGTAAATGTGTAAATGTGTAAATGTGTAAATGTGTAAATGTGTAACTGTGTAAATGTGTAAATGTGTAAATGTGTAAATGTGTAACTGTGTAAATGTATAAATGTATAAATGTGTAAATGTGTAAATGTGTAAATGTGTAAATGTGTAAATGTGTAAATGTGTAAATGTGTAAATGTGTAACTGTGTAAATGTGTAAATGTGTAAATGTATAAATGTGTAAATGTGTAAATGTGTAAATGTGTAAATGTGTAAATGTGTAACTGTGTAACTGTGTAAATGTGTAAATGTATAAATGTGTAAATGTGTAAATGTATAAATGTGTAAATGTGTAAATGTGTAAATGTGTAAATGTATAAATGTGTAAATGTGTAACTGTGTAAATGTGTAAATGTGTAAATGTGTAAATGTGTAAATGTATAAATGTGTAAATGTGTAAATGTGTAAATGTGTAAATGTGTAAATGTGTAAATGTATAAATGTGTAAATGTGTAAATGTGTAAATGTGTAAATGTGTAAATGTATAAATGTGTAAATGTGTAAATGTATAAATGTGTAAATGTGTAAATGTGTAACTGTGTAAATGTATAAACGTATAAATGCAGGAGAAGAATATAAATGTGGCCGTTACCTGAAGGGTTCACTGTTTTTCGTGAAGGTCTCATGTTTTAGATTCACAGTAAAGTGATTATTATTATTAAAGTGAGAGGAGCCAATGGCGCCAAAACCGCACGAGCCGAAACTGGAACACGGAAGCGACAGGATTAACCGACTATAACCGTTATTATTATAGATCCATGACATTAATGATAAAATAAAACAAATAAAAGATGGAAGCTTCAGATGACACTAGAGCAGAACAGAGCGGGTTTCAGGATGTTTGGGTGAAAAGAAACTGCGTCGATTGTTGATGACGTACCTCAACAACTTTTTTCACACATTAAAGCTGAGGTACCTAATTTTCTGCCTCATAAATATATATATACTACCATCGATCTATTATAATAACGTATACTACATGTTTTTCCTCAACGGAAATAGTTTCAAAGTCAAATGTTTTGAATCTGACCACAATATGCTTCTTCAACCTAAAAAACATGTGAAAATATGTACAGTCTATGGTGAAAACTCGTGATAGAACCAAACCGTTTGGAGAAGGTTCCGCAGCATTTTGTAATATTATTTCTAATCATTTCTGTAAACATTTTATTTTGCATTTGCAAAATTGTAATTGAACGGTACAATTATACTATATTTGTGTGCCAATATATCAGTTTAGGAATGAGCTGGATGTGTTTATTCTTTAATAATAGATTTCACAGAGCAGTCCAATTGCAGGATTTTAGTTTTGAAAGTGTAAGTACTTGGTGTATGTATTTTAAAAATTAAATCAACTTGTATTTTAGAAATGTGAGTAACATACTATTTATGTGCTACCTGTTAGCAAACTGCTTATTCAACCATGTAAGCCTTTCCTAGGAATACGTCAATGTAAAACCTTAAACAACTTAAAGATTAATACATTTCTTACTTAACTGAGGGAAAAATCACATATTTTTAGGGATTTTTTATATCTGATGGATTTGGGAGCAAAGTGCTCTCGGAGTTCTGGCAGTTTCAGAATCCTGGGTTTCCTGGTGTTAATTAAGGAAATCATGCACAAAGGGCTTATGATGTATTAGCTAATAATAAATATTAGTAAAAATATGAAGTCTGTTTAGGTTGGCAGTCAAAGCAGAGTTTATTACACACAGAAGTCAAATACTTTATCACAGAATTTAATTAGGACATACTCAAACAGATAATTATTCAAATCATTACAAAATACCGTTGTGTTAGGAAACGCACCAATCACGATTTAGTGTTTTTGTATCAAAGAGTTTTTTATGCCCTGATCTTACCCTGAGAGTTGAGGCGAGTCTACTTTAAACAAACTACCAACGTCAAAAAGTGTTCTAGCTCATAGTGCCATCGAGAACCTACTTTACCAACTCATGAACACATAGACAATAACAATACACACAATATTTAAGGTTGTGTAAGTGTTTGAAACAGAAATGGCCATAATAGATTAAATCACTCCAAAAGAATGAATGAGCTTCCATGCATTACACTATAGAGCAATTTATAGTTGAAGTCCCACAACTTATGTTTAAGTAACATTACTCTCCTCATGTGAGTGAAAGCAGAAAGTCAACACAGAAGAAACGGATTTCTTCAAATAAATTAAACACCGGTATTCTCCAAGCCCTTGTGAGCCGAACACGACTCAATCACGACAGAAACAGGTCACAGTGGAATCAATGTTCAAGTGAAGAGGATGTGATTTCTCAGTTTGAATAACAGTCTTTAGTTTAGTTTAGTTTAGTTTAGTTTAGCTGGGGCCGATGGACAGAGGTGCTGGTGACGGAGAGTCGTGGATTCACATGGCGGTCATTTTGCTGGCCTCTCGTACTCCGCTCAGATACGCTCCAGTTACAGTCTGTGGGAAATGTCTGTTGGTGGCCTGGGAACAACAACAACAACATAACAGATAAATGGTCTTTGGAGAAGCAGTCTAATGCAAACTTATAAGAGAGAAGAATACGACTGTTGCCACAGCCGCTCAAGCCAGACTCTGTGGATGCAAAGTGTCGCCAATGAGGAAATAACTAATAAAAGTTTATCTTTCACATGAACAGCACATTCAAACAAGCCAATGTGGCAAGGGTTTGGGTTAAAGCTGGGGTTCCTAACATTCCTCTTTCTGTTTGAACCTATCACTAGTTTTCACCATGCATGTATATTTGGCCTCTGTCACATCTACAGATCAGCTTTGTCCAGACAGAAAGGTCTGCTCCCAACCCAAAGAGTCAACCAGTAACTCACTGGGCTCTTTCTTACTGCTAATGTCCACAGGACACGTTACATTTGTCCATGTTAAACAATGTGGATATTTACACTACTAGTGTTATACGAGCGTATGACGGACGAATGACGGACGTGTGACGGACGTATGACGGGCGTATGACGGACGAATGACAGACGTATGACGGACAAATGACGGACGTGTGACGGACGAATGACGGACGTATGACGGACGTATGACGGACGTACAACAGACGCATGACGGACGTACAACGGGCGTATGACGGACGTATGACGGACGAATGACGGACGCATGACGGACGTACAACGGGCGTATGACGGACGTATGACGGACGAATGACGGACGTACAACGGACGTATGACGGGCGTATGACGGACGTATGACGGACGTACGACAGACGTACGACGGGCGTATGACGGACGTATGACGGACGTACGACAGACGCATGACGGACGTACGACGGACGTACGACAGACGCATGACGGACGTATGACGGACGTACGACAGACGCATGACGGACGTATGACGGACGTACGACAGAAGTATGACGGACGTACGACAGACGCATGACGGACGTACGACAGACGCATGACGGACGTACGACAGACACATGACGGACGTATGACGGACGTACGACAGACGCATGACGGACGTATGACGGACGTACAACAGACGCATGACGGACGTATGACGGACGTACGACAGAAGTATGACGGACGTACAACAGACGCATGACGGACAAACGACGGACGTACGACAGACGCATGACGGACGTATGACGGACGTACGACAGACGCATGACGGACGTACGACGGGCGTACGACGGGCGTATGACGGACGTATGACGGACGTACGACGGACGTACGACAGACGCATGACGGACGTATGACGGACGTACGACAGACGCATGACGGACGTATGACGGACGTACGACAGAAGTATGACGGACGTACAACAGACGCATTACGGACGTATGACGGACGTACGACAGACGCATGACGGACGTATGACAGACGCATGACGGACGTATGACGGACGTAGGACAGACGCATGACGGACGTATGACGGACGTACGACAGACGCATGACGGACGTACAACGGGCGTATGACGGACGTACAACGGGCGTATGACGGACGTACAACGGGCGTATGACGGACGTACAACGGGCGTATGACGGACGTACGACGGACGTATGACGGACGTACAACGGGCGTATGACGGACGTACGACGGACGCATGACAGACGTACAACAGACGCATGACGGACGTACGACAGACGCATGACGGACGTATGACGGACGTACGACAGACGCATGACGGACGTACGACAGACGCATGACGGACGTATGACGGACGTACGACAGACGCATGACGGACGTACAACAGACGCATGACGGACGTATGACGGACGTACGACAGACGCATGACGGACGTACGACAGACGTACGACAGACGCATGACGGACGTATGACAGACGCATGACGGACGTATGACAGACGCATGACGGACGTACAACGGACGTATGACGGGCGTATGACGGACGTATGACGGACGTACGACAGACGTACGACGGGCGTATGACGGACGTATGACGGACGTACGACAGACGCATGACGGACGTACGACAGACGCATGACGGACGTATGACGGACGTACGACAGACGCATGACGGACGTACAACAGACGCATGACGGACGTATGACGGACGTACGACAGACGCATGACGGACGTACGACAGACGTACGACAGACGCATGACGGACGTATGACAGACGCATGACGGACGTATGACAGACGCATGACGGACGTACAACGGACGTATGACGGGCGTATGACGGACGTATGACGGACGTACGACAGACGTACGACGGGCGTATGACGGACGTACGACGGACGTACGACAGACGCATGACGGACGTATGACGGACGTACGACAGACGCATGACGGACGTATGACGGACGTACGACAGAAGTATGACGGACGTACGACAGACGCATGACGGACGTACGACAGACGCATGACGGATGTACGACAGACACATGACGGACGTATGACGGACGTACGACAGACGCATGACGGACGTATGACGGACGTACGACAGACGCATGACGGACGTATGACGGACGTACGACAGAAGTATGACGGACGTACGACGGACGTACGACAGACGCATGACGGACAAATGACGGACGTACAACAGACGCATGACGGACGTATGACGGACGTACGACAGACGCATGACGGACGTATGACGGACGTACAACAGACGCATGACGGACGTATGACGGACGTACGACGACGACGACGAGCATGACGGACGCAACGGACGTACGACAGACGCATGACGGACGTATGACGGACGACGGGAGTACGACGGACGTACAACAGCTTGACGGACGTATGACGGACGTACGACAGACGCATGACGGACGTACGACAGACGCATGACGGACGCATGACGGACGTACGACAGACGCATGACGGACGTATGACGGACGTACGACAGAAGTATGACGGACGTACAACAGACGCATATGACGGACGTATGACGGCGTATGACGGACGTACAACGGGCATGACGGACGTATGACAGACGCATACGACGGACGTATGACGGACGTAGGACAGACGCATGACGGACGTATGACGGACGTACGACAGACGCATGACGGACGTACAACGGGCGTATGACGGACGTACAACGGGCGTATGACGGACGTACAACGGGCGTATGACGGACGTACAACGGGCGTATGACGGACGTACGACGGACGTATGACGGACGTACGACAGACGCATGACGGACGTATGACGGACGTACGACAGACGCATGACGGACGTACGACAGACGTATGACGGACGTACGACAGACGCATGACGGACGTACAACAGACGCATGACGGACGTATGACGGACGTACGACAGACGCATGACGGACGTACGACAGACGTACGACAGACGCATGACGGACGTATGACAGACGCATGACGGACGTATGACAGACGCATGACGGACGTATGACGGACGTACGACGGACGCATGACGGACGTATGACGGACGTATGACGGACGTACGACAGACGCACGACGGACGTACGACGGACGTACGACAGACGCATGACGGACGTATGACGGACGTACGACGGACGCATGACGGACGTACGACGGACGCATGACGGACGTATGACGGACGTACGATGGACGTATGACGGACGTACGACAGACGCATGACGGACAAACGACGGACGTACGACGACGCAGCGGACGTATGACGCATGACGGACGGACGTATGACGGACGTACAACAGACGCATGACGGACGTATGACGGACGTACGACAGACGCATGACGGACGTATGACGGACGTAACAGACGCATGACGGACGTATGACGGACGTACGACAGACGCATGACGGACGTATGACGGACGTACGACAGACGCATGACGGACGTATGACGGACGTACAACAGACGCATGACGGACGTATGACGGACGTACAACAGACGCATGACGGACGTATGACGGACGTACGACAGACGCATGACGGACGTATGACGGACGTACAACAGACGCATGACGGACGTATGACGGACGTACGACAGACGCATGACGGACGTATGACGGACGTACAACAGACGCATGACGGACGTATGACGGACGTACGACAGACGCATGACGGACGTATGACGAACGTACGACAGACGCATGACGGACGTATGACGGACGTACGACAGACGCATGACGGAGGTATGACGGACGTACAATAGACGCATGACGGACGTATGACGGACGTACGACGGACGTATGACGGACGTACGACAGACGTATGACGGACGTATGACGGACGTATGACGGACGACGGACGTATGACGGGCGTATGACGGACGTATGACGTGAAGCTGCGCCCAATTTAGGCCCCGACTCCACCGGGCGCGTAAAACGGACGACGGATCCGTCCAAACATGTCTGTTTCATCTCCGTCTCCGTTATCTCCATGAGGGTGAATGGAAGTGGCTCCACTGCCTCCAACAACCGTCTGACTGACGCACGTCGGACGTATTCCGTTAACGGAGGGTGCAACGGACGCGGACGGACGAAATAGAAACAATCCTATTTGTTCCATCGACGAGTGTCGGGTCCGTTTTCCATTGAAAATACAATGGAATAATATATTTACCACATTATTAAACATGTATTGATATATGCTGTAGTCCTTGGTTATAAGTATTTGTTAATGACAATGATTATTAACAAACGTGTGTAATTTTTTTCATGTATTAATTTAAATAATTGTTTCGTGATCGTAAATCTACCATTTATTTTTCGCCTAATGTTAATACGCTAAACTTTACGTACACCTCGCTCTTTTTTCTCTCGCTCTGTCCCGTCTACCTGCGAGGCGCTCTCTCCTCACACACACACGCACACGCACGCGCACGCGCACGCACACGCGCAGGAGCAGCAGGTTTTACACTGATCCTCAACAATGTTTTTTTTCATTCATAAAGTCTGGCGTCTGGCCAAACCAGCACAGAGACCATGAAGACAAACACATGTGATTTGTGTTGCTCTACATCAGTCGTCTGTACTGTCCTCTGCACTGCTCCACAGACTACACAGAGACAGCATCAGAGGCTGCAGACCTGCGCACACGGCCAGTGTAGATACACCCAAATAATGTTACGCACTGTTAACGCCTACTGTGTAAAGTAGCTGTTACAAATATGCAAAAGAACATGTTTTCTAATAAGATGAAGACAGCTGTTAGGACAAACAGCATGTGTTATTTATGAACAAACCCCCAGGCCCCGTACTTCTGAGATCCTCAAATCTGTTGTGATTTAGGGCTATACAAAATTATTTTAATCTGCAGGTGTGGCCTTAATGTTGATTGTGATTATTCTGTTCAAAACTTTACATTAAAGTATGGGTAAAAGTACCCATAGTACCATTAAAGTCACTTTCACCTCCTCTTTCCAAGTTTAGAAGTGTTTAAGAAGAGCTACCTCTCCAGCAAAGAAGACTTTCCCCTGTATATCTTCAGCCAGGATGTCATACGCCTCGCCGCTGCCCCCTGTCTTCACGTAACTGTATGACATCTGGGCCCACATGTCTCTGCTCCAATGTGTCACAAAGAACTTGAGAGGATCTGGGACTTCCTGAAAAAACAAAACCAGTTACAGTAAAGAAAGTACTGCCACAAGCTCACGTTAAAGATGGAGGAGAGCGCCACCTGTTCTTTGAAGAGCTCCCGGAGGATTTTCATACACATGTCAATCACCACTTTTTCATCCATTTCTCTGACCGCGGCCACAGCGTCTCCAGATATGATGGACATGAGCACAGCCTGCTTTCCCTGTGCATAGAAACAGAACATGGTTTACTCTACATGTAGTCTACAGGCTGCAGACTGAGCTGCAGTTATAGAGAGAATATAGAGACAGGCATCTGTGGCCAACAGATTAAGATTAATCTACTGCATCTTTGGTCCCACAGAGGAAATGTCAGTGTTGCATCAGCAGATGCAGAACAGTAGGAATGAGGAGCACACAGCAGAGAGTAAATGAATGAACACAGCTCTTTACTAAACTATAGTAAATAAAATATCATAAAAACATATATTTATTAGTTTTGTTGGATGTGTTTCTCCTGCAGGGATCAGTAAAGTGTAATTACTGCTCCTCTGCCTGCACACTGGGTTATTTAACTGAGTCTATTTTCATCAGAATTCTTAGTCTTTACAAAGTGCGTGACCTGAGGTTGTTTTTACACAGAGAGTTGTTTGTGTGTCGTTGTTGACAACTGTGTACTCGAGTAACATCAAATCTACATTTACAATTAAAAGATTGTTTATGTTCTGAACGAGTGAAAAGCCTAATAAGCCACGCCCACACTAGCCTGGTCGTACCACACCATAGTACTAACTACATTGAGCAGAGTGTACGGATGGCTCCGGCCACGCCCACACCGTTTTATTCTAAAAATAACACTAAACACAACAAGTCAATTCATGAAGCTCTGTGTTTTAAAGCTTGTTTGTGTAAATGTCTTTGACTTTAGCCCTAACAGTCTCTGTTGTTATTGATGACTCCCAAGAGCAGATTGTAGAGAAGCAAGTCTCTGGGTTTGACTCTGACCTGGAATGGGACAAAAACACCCTCAGGTCGTTAAGAAGCTCGTCAGTTTCTGTGGAAACTTAGAGATTTTTTTCTTGCTGCACCATCGTTGGTTCTTTCCACCAGCTGCTGTCAGTGTAAACGTTAATGATCTAACTTACTGAAACTGTTTTAGTTTGATCCATTTCACAACGATTCTTTTTTAGACAGTTTCATTTCTGTATTTGTAAATGTATTCCACTGTGGTTTTACTGCAGATGGCAAATAAATGAATCTGAATCTTTTTACCCGCCTGAACTCACGACTGCAGAGTTTTAATAAAATATTATAACTCTGGACAAATGTAGTTATTTAAGTACTTTTAACTCCTTTAATCCTAAACATGCTGTGGCCCTTAAACAGGATCTTGACTTTATTCACTGCTGTAAATGTTTTAACGAGTTTGAAGCAGACAGAGGTAAATCTCTGGATAATGAACCTGTGGATTCATGTCGTAGAAGACCCCAAACATCCCTCTGTGGTCGGGACTCGGGGGGATGTGACCAAAATAATCTGCTCCTTGGATTTTACTGTCCCAGAATCTGAAAGGGAACTGCAGAGCCACCTGGGAACATATGGAAGAATAATGATTACATCTTTAAAATACAGATCAAAAGAAATGTGGCGTTACCTTCTCTATGATGCCGGCTCCAAGGCTGTGGATGGCTTTCATTTTTCTTTCAGAAAGTGGAGGCTTGAAATGAATGTAGTTTTTCTGAAGCAACGTGAGTGGGATGCTCACCAAGACCTACGACAGAAAAGAGAAACAGATTTGAACGACATCAGTCAGAGTTAAATGAGAAGGAAACTTATTCTAACCAGTGACATTGTTATATTAAATGGACTGGACTTTAAAGGTTTGTGTTTTTAACCATGTTACAACATTGTTCCCTCATCAAAAACAGCTAGGCTTGTTTTTAGTTCAATCAACAAAAATATCAGAATCTTCTGGCACAACCATGTCCCCCCACCCCTTCTGTCTAAATGCTCCTGTCTCAAACCTGATACGCTGTGACGTATTCTTACATAATTATCATTTAAAAGCAACATATCCAACAATAGTTTGGAAATTTCACAGGTGAAAACACAAAAATACACTTTTACATATATATACATTTATATATTTCTAAAACAGAAAACCTTTTTGAAGGTGGCGAGGGAGATGCTTTTTCTTTGCTGGGATCTTAAATCAGTTTTAAATGATTAATCGTCTGTTTCCAGTCTGTATTGTTACCTTCTGTGCTGTCCACTGAGATCCATTGGTGGAAGTAACTTTGACCAGGTCTCCAGTGTAATCTATGGATTTAACCTGTGATGAAAAAATGAAATGATCACAAACTTGTCTTTACCTTTTCCAGACTTCACCTTTGCCCAAAACAGCCTACCGGACACTTGGTTCTGATGTCCAGGCCCTCGGCCAGTTTGTGCAGTAACACAGAGTAACCTTTGGTGAGAAGAGTGTGGTCTCCGGAGAACTGGGCAAAGAACTCGTTATGGTCCCAGGATCGAGCCGAGACCTACACGACCGAGATGCACGTTATTGACTGGATCCAAACCCACTGCTTTTACAGATGAATGATAATTACTATAAAGTACCATCCAGATTGCAGATATTGTTCAAAGTATACCATTGTCTGGTCAGTACAGTATGTGTATGTACCACTGCCAACTGCATAAATAAATGATATATATATTATATATAAGATCATATATTGTGATAACGTGTGAAGGACTTTGGAACGTGTTCATAAACAGTGCATATATAACGAAGTGGGTTTGGATTTGTTTGCTTTACATACAATTAATTTATTATAAATGAAGAGTTGATGAAACTATGAGCAGAGGTCCAGACCTGGCCCAGAGGACTCCCGCAGGCGAACTCCAGGTTACTGAGGTGAAACTGAAGAACCTTCTCCTCCAGATCACTGAACTGAACCCCAGACTCCTGCAGGAAGTTCTTCTTCACTTCTTGAACTTTTTCTTCAAGATAAAGGCAATTGGAATAAAATGCATTATGTAAACTTTTGAACCACAGAAAATGTAATAGAATAAATCTAACTCAATCCTCGCTCAGTTTGGTACAATCATCAGTTTTCACATCATTAGATCAGCTTTTTCAAACAGAACAGTGAAAAAGAGGACCAAGTTTGATTCGCCAATCAGCTCTCAGCCCAAAGGGTCAAATAGTGACACTTTCTCCAGCTTAACCAGGACAAAACTGAGGTTTTAGTCATCGGCCCTGAGGCCCAGAGAGAGAAACTTTTATCAAAACTCCAATCACACTCTTTTAATCCATCATCACAAGTGAGAAACCTGGGCGTAATCTTTGACTCTGAGCTGACTTTTATTCCTCACATCAAGAACATCACAAAAATAGGTTTTTATCATTTAAAGAACATCGCCAGAGTCCGCCCCATTCTCTCTCGGGGCAACACGGAGACGCTGATGCTTTTATCACCAGTCGCATTGACTACTGTAATGCCCTGCTCTCTGGTCTTCCCAAAAAGAACATTTCAGGTTTACAATTACTTCAAAACTCGGCCGCACGTGTCCTGACTAAGACCAGGGGGCGTGTCCTGACTAAGACCAGGGGGCGTGTCCTGACTAAGACCAGGGGGCGTGTCCTGACTAAGACCAGGGGGCGTGTCCTGACTAAGACCAGGGGGCGTGTCCTGACTAAGACCAGGGGGCGTGTCCTGACTAAGACCAGGGGGCGTGTCCTGACTAAGACCAGGGGGCGGGGCCTGACTAAGACCAGGGGGCGTGTCCTGACTAAGACCAGGGGGCGTGTCCTGACTAAGACCAGGGGGCGTGTCCTGACTAAGACCAGGGGGCGGGACTACATTACAGCGGTTTTAGAAGACGGTTGGGGTCCAAGCTGAACTCTACCTCCCAGTGGTGTGTCCTGGCTCTGAGACTTGTCCTTCCTCCACTCAGAAACCACGTCCAAAATGGCGTTAAAGTGAAAATCCATGCGTTTGTCGATGGACGGATCAGTGACCTGCCCCCCCTCCTGGAACAGGTCACAGCGGTCTCCCAGTTTATGCATCTTTATCCCCATCTGAAAACACACAACACAAACCTGTAATGTAAGAGCCAGTTTATGATTGTAGATGTTGTGTCGGTGAAGTTACCTGCTCACACATGAGCGCTATAGGGTTGTTGATGCAGCCGTTTACGATCTGAGCTCCGTGTCCGACAGTCACCCCCATGGAAGTGTTGTCCCAAACCCGGCCTCCGATCCTCTCCCTCGCCTCCAGCACCATCACCTGCAACAATAACAATAATAATTATAATAAAAATAATTATTATTGGGTCTAAAGGAGGACTTTTGGGGAACTGTGGTTTCTGAAAATGTGAGACAAGCCTCTAATGTGAGCGTGTTTAAATCCAGGTTATACACTAAACATTTCTGCTGTTTTTACAAATATTAATTTAATCTAAAGGTCGAGTACGTTTACAAAGCATCAAATCTATGTATACATAATAAATGTTAACCTCATAATAAATGTACAAATCTGAATGAACCGAGAATGAGCCTGAACCCATGGAGTCTAAAAGAGGATTGACAGAAGTACCTGTGTGCCAAAGTTGTGCAGTTGTCGTGCTGCCGCCAGCCCCGACGCTCCGGCTCCGATAATTATCACGTTTTTCTGCAAGTAAAAACATGCTTTTAATGAGATACAAATGATGCCTGCTTTTAATGCTGCGTTTGTATCGTTCTCAAACTCTGCCTCTGAGACAGATGAAAGAGGATGAAAGATGGTCAGACTTTGTGAAGCGCTTTGGGTCACTACACTCTGTAAAATGTACTATATAAATAAACTGACTTACTAACACAAGCTAACACTAGCACTAATATGTTCAGAGCACACTCAGAGGCGTTTTTAGTCAAAGAGCTGCAATGGTTCAAGATAAATGCCACACTGAGGCCACACTGAGGCCACACTGAGGCCACACTGAGGCCACACTGAGGCCACACTGAGCCCACACTGAGGCCACACTGAGGCCACACTGAGGCCACACTGAGGCCACACTGAGGCCACACTGAGGCCACACTGAGGCCACACTGAGGCTGGTCCCTCACTGCAGCTGACGCGCCTTTAACCAGAGGTGTTTTATAACTTACTGTAGCTACATCTTTCAAGTCGGAAAATGTTATGACCGTGGCATAGATACCCGTAGATTACAACAGCATATTCTTAACAGGAGTTGTCCATGTTGTAGGATTCTATTTTAATTGGAGGGAGAGAGGCATTTACTGAAGGAAATGTTGAAAAATAAAATGTTCATACATTTTCCCTGATCATTATTTGATCATGATTTTAATCCTAAACCTGCCATTTTATTCTGAAAGACACCTTTATGTGACGTTGTGAGTCATATGGCAAATGAAAAACAGTAAAGTTCAGCTGAGTGAGGTCTTACAGCGCGGTGTGTTTCCGGCAGCAGCGGCCGGGACACGGACAGCGCCCCGGTGTTGATGAGGCCTTTCCGGGTCATAAACTGAAGCACTCGGTCCATCTCCTGAACACAGCGGATTCTCACCAAACCTCGGACGATGACGTGCAGGGCGCATTTCTCACTCGTCAGCACCTCCTGCACACAAACGTTACACACACATTCACCGTTAATGTGTGTAGTCATGGATTTGAAGAACATTCCCCACTTTACTTTACTCACTTAGAGGTCACAAATGTCTACGTTACATCTTACGTCACTTGAATCATGAGCCACATGATTCACATTCATCTTAGACACAAAAACACAAGCCATTCTCAAAACATACTTTTTGGAAAATCACAATCATCTCAATCTAATCCTGGGGTGTCAAACCAGTCCTCAGAGGCCTGGCTGCAGGGTTTCATTCTAACCAAGCAGGAGCCGACCAGACTCCACACATTCCTTAAGTCAGTCCAGTCTTAAACCTGAAGACTTGAGGAAATGGGTGGAGTCTGGTCTGCTCCTGCTTGGTTAGAATGAAACCCTGCAGCCACACAGGCCTCTGAGGACTGGTTTGACACCCCAGGATTAGATCTACTCAGTCTAGTTTACAGAGATTACATTCAGTTTTTTCGTTTGTTCTGACGTAACAAACGTATAAAGTAAAACACATAATCATTATTTTGATGTTTTCTTCTGTAAGAAAGATCAGTCAAAGGAACTTGTTGATGTTTATTACACATGGAACAGAGTCAGATGCATTATTGTCCTTTACCTTACAGTTTCGGTGCCACAAAGCTAAGATCAGGTTTCTCAGAGCCAGGTACATCGTTGGGTCTCGGGAAAACTCAGGGAATTCATAAAGTTCGTCCAGCTCCATCATGTCCGGCCGCACGCACAGAGCTTTCCCACATTCGTTTGGCTGATAGAAGGGCTGGAAGTACGGACACAGACCTGGGACTGCGGAGAGACAGCAGAGAGACAGGAGAGAGACAGACAGCAGAGAGACAGCAGAGAGACAGCAGAGAGACAGCAGAGAGACAGGAGAGAGACAGGAGAGAGACAGCAGAGAGACAGCAGAGAGACAGCAGAGAGACAGCAGAGAGACAGGAGAGAGACAGGAGAGAGACAGCAGAGAGACAGGAGAGAGACAGGAGAGAGACAGCAGAGAGACAGGAGAGAGACAGCAGAGAGACAGCAGAGAGACAGGAGAGAGACAGCAGAGAGACAGCAGAGAGACAGCAGAGAGACAGCAGAGAGACAGCAGAGAGACAGCAGAGAGACAGGAGAGAGACAGGAGAGAGACAGGAGAGAGACAGGAGAGAGACAGCAGAGAGACAGCAGAGAGACAGCAGAGAGACAGCAGAGAGACAGGAGAGAGACAGGAGAGAGACAGCAGAGAGACAGCAGAGAGACAGAGAGAGACAGAGAGAGACAGCAGAGAGACAGGAGAGAGACAGGAGAGAGACAGGAGAGAGACAGCAGAGAGACAGCAGAGAGACAGCAGAGAGACAGCAGGCAGAGAGACAGCAGAGAGAGACAGCAGAGAGACAGGAGAGAGACAGGAGAGAGACAGGAGAGAGACAGGAGAGAGACAGGAGAGAGACAGGAGAGAGACAGCAGAGAGACAGAGAGAGACAGGAGAGAGACAGCAGAGAGACAGCAGAGAGACAGGAGAGAGACAGCAGAGAGACAGCAGAGAGACAGCAGAGAGACAGAGACAGAGAGAGACAGCAGAGAGACAGAGAGAGACAGCAGAGAGACAGCAGAGAGACAGAGAGAGACAGGAGAGACAGAGAGAGACAGGAGAGAGAAGACAGAGACAGAGAGAGACAGCAGAGAGACAGCAGAGAGACAGGAGAGAGACAGGAGAGAGACAGCAGAGAGACAGGAGAGAGACAGCAGAGAGACAGCAGAGAGACAGGAGAGAGACAGGAGAGAGACAGCAGAGAGACAGGAGAGAGAGACAGCAGAGAGACAGGAGAGAGACAGAGAGAGACAGCAGAGAGACAGGAGAGAGACAGAGAGACAGAGAGAGACAGGAGAGAGACAGGAGAGAGACAGGAGAGACGAGAGAGCAGGAGAGAGACAGCAGAGAGAGACAGCAGAGAGACAGGAGAGACAGAGAGAGACAGGAGAGAGACAGCAGAGAGACAGCAGAGAGACAGGAGAGAGACAGCAGAGAGACAGGAGAGAGACAGGAGAGAGACAGGAGAGAGACAGCAGAGAGACAGGAGAGAGACAGGAGAGAGACAGGAGAGAGACAGCAGAGAGACAGCAGAGAGACAGACAGCAGAGAGAGACAGCAGAGAGACAGGAGAGAGACAGCAGAGAGACAGGAGAGAGACAGGAGAGAGACAGGAGAAAGACAGGAGAGAGACAGCAGAGAGACAGGAGAGAGACAGGAGAGAGACAGGAGAGAGACAGGAGAGAGACAGGAGAGAGACAGGAGAGAGACAGGAGAGAGACAGGAGAGAGACAGGAGAGAGACAGCAGAGAGACAGGAGAGAGACAGACAGCAGAGAGAGACAGCAGAGAGACAGGAGAGAGACAGCAGAGAGACAGGAGAGAGACAGCAGAGAGACAGACAGCAGAGAGACAGGAGAGAGACAGACAGCAGAGAGAGACAGCAGAGAGACAGACAGCAGAGAGACAGGAGAGAGACAGCAGAGACAGCAGAGAGACAGACAGCAGAGAGACAGGAGAGAGACAGACAGCAGAGAGAGACAGCAGAGAGACACAGCAGAGAGACAGCAGAGAGACAGACAGCAGAGAGACAGACAGCAGAGAGACAGACAGCAGAGAGATAGGAGAGAGAGAGACAGCAGAGAGACAGACAGCAGAGAGACAGCAGAGACAGCAGAGAGAGAGAGACAGCAGAGAGACAGACAGCAGAGAGACAGGAGAGAGACAGCAGAGAGACAGGAGAGAGACAGCAGAGAGACAGACAGCAGAGAGACAGCAGAGAGACAGCAGAGAGAGAGAGACAGCAGAGAGACAGGAGAGAGACAGGAGAGAGACAGCAGAGAGAGAGAGACAGCAGAGAGACAGGAGAGAGATAGCAGAGAGAGAGAGACAGCAGAGAGACAGGAGAGAGACAGCAGAGAGAGAGAGACAGGAGAGAGACAGCAGAGAGACAGGAGAGAGACAGCAGAGAGAGAGAGACAGCAGAGAGACAGCAGAGAGAGAGACCAAAAAGAGAGCAGAGACAGCAGAGAGAGACAGCCGAGAGACAGCAGAGAGTGACAGCAGAGAGGGAGAGAGAGAGCAGAGAGAGAGACCAAAGAGAGAGCAGAGAGACAGCAGAGAGACAGACAGCAGAGAGACAGCAGAGAGACAGACAGCAGAGAGACAGCAGAGACAGACAGCAGAGAGACAGCAGAGAGTGACAGCAGAGAGGGAGAGAGAGAGCAGAGAGAGAGAGCAGAGACAGTGGTTTAGTAGTGAGCCTCTCCAATGGTCTAAACACTGTTTAGCTTTAAGCTTCTAGATTTGTTTACCGTTATTCTAACAAGAACACAAATCGCTAAAGGTACAGAATATCAATGAGTCATGTCGAGTCCAACCCAATACTGAACATGACTAAATCCAGAACAACTCGGTAAATACAAATACTATACAATTGTAGGACACTGAGGTTGATACACTTGAAAACAAGATTTAAACATTGGCTCCCTATTTAAGAGGATTTTATAAAGCTAATAATTTAACTTTGTGGTTTGGCATGGGCTAATGTCACATATTAGTAGTTTGTCTAATTTACACAATAGTTATGGCCAGAAATATGAGACCAGGCTTTTTGTTTGTCTGAAAGCTCTCAGTATGTACAAGATCAAATGTTTTCTAAAAAGATAAGGGCAGCATGTTGTGGTCTGATTTGAATAATGTGTTACTTAAAGAAGACTCTTTCTGTTCTGTTGGAAAAACAACAAATGTATTTATGAAACCAAAAGAAGGTTAGGTAGAACGATATTTAAATAGTAATTGTGGATAACTGGTCAGATGGTTTGTGGACTCACTCTGAGGCTGAGCAGTGCGACAGTGCTCTGCCCTCAGCTCAGACGCAGAGGATCCAGCCGGACTCATGCCCACACAGTCTGGGTAGTACGCAGCCAGGAACGGACCGGCCGGACTGTCTTTGAACAGAGGGGGCAAGATCAGCATCGACTGCCACCAGCTCTCAGCCACCTCGGCCACTCTCTACAAACAGGAAGCAAAGGTTAGGGTTAGGGTGAGTGAATAAACATCTGTGTCGTGTTCAGAAATGTACGGCTTAACAACAGATACAGTATAAATCATTCTAATATTGTCAATGAACTCACCATGTCTTCAAGTTGAGAGCAATGGTCTGCCCCTTCAGTCTTAGATAAAAACATTACGATTAGTAACAGGCCTTTTCATGCTTTTAAATAAAGAATGTTTACCTTCACGTTGTTAAACTTCATCCCACAGCGGAACGACCCCCCCAGAGAAGCTGTGAGCTGGATTTCTTTGGTCAGCTGACGCCACTTCCTACAGTCTGGCTTTGTGCACTGAATCTGAAACATATCATTTACAATATTGTACCGTGTCATTGGAGATCTATACAAACAGTTCATGATTTATTTGGACAACATGACGGACTGAACTCACCCAGAACGGGAGTTGCTGGTCAGCCATGAAAGCTTTGAGACTGGGTTCACTTTTGCCATTACTGGTCCAGACCTTTTTCCACGCAGCATAAGTCTCATAGCCATCTTTGTGACTAGAAAGAGGACACGAATTGTACAATTTCAATATTTTATTTATTTATTTATTCATTTATTTGACAGGGACAATGTAGTCATACATAGTTACATTATGAAAATGCAGCTGATGCGACACATACAGGGTGTATAGCTAATGCTAATGTTCAACTCCTGTCCCTGGTTGAGCTTTTCCCTACAGTGCAACACATTATACAGAATGAATAAAATAGGCCTAGCCCTAAAACACATATTTACAACAGTGATCTAAAATTAAGACATTCCCCCGACCAATAACAGCCATATGGACAAAATATTCACAAACGAGAACACTCACACACACACACTCACGTACACACACACTCACACACACACAAAATACTGTTTACAGGTTTAGAAATGGGTGCATGATTGGTTTGTTTTCAGCCACAGCTTGAAGATTCTTCTTCCATAGCTTCTGACAGTCCCAATAGTAACAGTGGTTCACCTTGTTATCATTCAGGCAAGTTTAGCTCAACTGTGGCAGACGACTGACATAAGTAATGATAAAGAGAGACTTGCCTTCTGTAGTAGTGATCAAAACACTCGTTGCAGAAGTGTTCCCCACACGACAGATGATACCAGCGAGATGTGTATCCGTTTTTAGCACACCTACAAAATATCATTGTTATCATTATTATTATTATTAGTATTGGCCTGAGGTGTTGTTGGCAAAATGTTGAGATACCTTTCTGATGCACTTGCGAAACAGACGGGATACGTGGCGGAGCAGCCAGACTTCTCACACCTCCTGTACTTCTTCTCTGACTGATCGTCCTCCTCCTCTGTGTCTGTGGCTTTTCTTTTCATCTGGATTCAAACGGCCAAAACATTAAATCACTTTAGAGACAAGCAATATACACATGCAAGAAATATGTAATAAAATATGATTCATATTTTAGGTAATCAGGTGCAATGCTTCAATTTGCTTCTGTTGCTGACACCGTTAAATTAAAAAAAGAAAAACGTTTACGGTAAACTTTATTAGCAATAATAGATTATACACTACAATACGTAATATTTTTGCTTCTTGTAATAAATATTTAATAATAGGTTCTCACCACATCTGGACCTTTCAAGAAGGATAACGTTCACTGCCTGCAATGTTAGTACTTCTAATATAGATATTTGTACTGTTAAGTTACATAATTATGAAGACAAACAAGTGGATTATCCTTTACAATGACTTACTGCACTTTCCATTGCAGTAAAAATCATATTACTCTGAAAGTATTATTAATTTGCTGGTGCCACAGTAGAACCAGCAGAGGCTAGTTAGTTACCTGTCCTGGTGTAGGAGGATTGCTGGTGCGTTTGACCCGGGCGTTCATCTGTCGTCCTGCCGAGCGAGATCCTTCTCCAGGTGAGTCCCCAGAGCTCCTCTTTCGAACCCGACGGGATCCAGATGCATTCCCCGAGTAGTCTGAAATATCACAGAACAGGACTCTTATGATTGAAGATACACCCTCCATGTAGTAGTGAGCACTAACCCTGTCCCGAAAGGAGAATTATGGAGAAAGGGATGATTAACAACTGTTTAAAGTGTGTTTTTCTGGATATGTGTAGAATTTGGTGACATTTAACCATATGGGAAGGTAGATACACGACTTTTGCAAGATAAATTAAGCACATCTCTTTGCACGTTATAGCCACTGTATATTATTACAGCAGACTGGACCAGGGTTTCAGCTGAGAGACCAGACTGACCATTCATAAGTCCACCCAGCCATTTAAATGTTCTTATGGCAATCTGACACCGAACATATGAATCTAATATCTTACCAAATGTGCAGTGTGTACAAACATATATATAAACTAAAGCATTCAGAGTAACCAGGTTGCAGCTATACACACATGCCTGGCTAAAGCTATTGTCTAATAATAAAGGGTTCTGTTGGTCACATATGTCGCCTGACCTACTTAACCAAACACAAGACACCTGAAAGCAGAACCTAGTGACTTGAAAGTTAATCATTCAGTTTAGATAATAACGTAAGCTGAGGAAAGAAAACATCAGTCATAAAGCAAAAACACAACAACAGTCTCTTTAAAGCAGCTAACTGTCAGAGCAGCACGTACAGGACGTCGGCCGTTGACGCAGCCGTTGACGCAGCCGTTGACGCAGCCGTCACTGACCTGCGTCCGAGAGCATTGGTTACACCCGGGCCCAGGTTCAAGCAGGATTTACACCCTCTTTTCAATTCTGTGTTAAAATGTGCAGTATCTGGAGACCTTTTATTGTTGTGGGTGAAATCAATGCGACGACATGGAATAGAAACCACTTCCTGTTTTAAAAGGAAGAAGGCGTTTCGCGTTTGTCACACTTTTGACCCACGTCGCTTTCTGTAATTCAGTTTATCTTTTTCCCAACACAGCGATACATAACCTTTGTCTTTCTGCATTAGTGACTATACTACATACTGTGGATTAATTATTTATTTTTATAATTATTTTTATTCATTTAATTAGGTTTAGGAATATTTATTTTAGCTGAGGTTTCGCCCGGAGACTATAGCGCAGTCCTGATTGGGAGAAAATACGCCGTGTCTCAGTAGTACATCTGTTACCGTGGCAACGACAGAACGCATATGGACTTTGACAACAACAGCAGATAAATGTGAGAAGCTTTGAAACTCTTTCTTCCGCTTTTTGTCGACTTTCGAGTTTTTTTATTTTGCTTATAAAATTCAAACTTTAGTGTGTGGAATGCAGTCATAGAATCTGTTTTGTTTTTATAGATAAATGTAAGGTTAGTACTGGCACTTTTGGTGCATCAGAAATAAAACAAATGGATTCAGAAAAACTGCTTCCAAGGAGAAAACCAGAATTCCCCACAATCAAGTCAGCACCAAGTAACAGAAAACAACTCGAGGTAAGGTCCTTTTTTTGATTTTTTACTCATATTTCAAGATTGAGGATTAGCAAGAGCTAGCTAACTGATCTATAACTAGCTGTAAATATATTAATATTGTTTTCTTGTAGGTCAGTGCTAGAAATATTGAACTGCGTAAAGTAATTTGTCTTCTCCGAGACCCCTCAACAGTAAGTAAAACTTTTGTACTGACTTTCTCATTATTACGAAGTTGTAATCAAACCACATCTGTTTTTAGGTTCATTTGAAGGAGAGGCATCTCTTTGTTTTGAAGAAAATACTGTCAAGAAATCCTCATGGCTTTGTATCCTTTTTAAACTAATGCATGTGTTTATAATTATTAACCTTATCAAATCTGGCTCTTTATATTACCTTTTCAGAAATATGTATTATTAATGACAGCTGTCTGGGTTTATTATTTCTATCTTGTTTTGACACGGCAAGTGAGGTGACTGCTCTTAATTATCATCTATTTCCCAGTGGTTGTCCCCAAGCAGTGTCATGGAAATATACGTGTTCTCTCTCACTGCGATCACAGAGGCACCATTCCCACAGCTCCAATTTAGACCTGACGCGACTCTCAGCAGTTTTTATGTTCAGAAATAACCTCAGTTTTGATGACAACACTTCTGGCCTCTCCATGGGATTCATGTATTATTATTATTATTGATAACAACAGACCTGAGAATTTCTCCTGAACTATTTTAAGCTTTTGAAAGACCTGAAAGGACTGGCCAGCATATTTGACATATGTGCAGAGAAATCGAAAGAAGATCCAGATTATCTGCCTTTCTTGTGTGAGGCAATTAAATTATGCAGGTAATTTCATAGTATGGTCCACTCACAACTAAAGCCATAAGATAAATGCTTGTTTCATGATTCTACAGGTTTCCCTTTTTAAAGGAGAGGGCCTCAGATGAACCGAACTATGCCAAAGACGTCGTGCATTTTTTGTCTCAAGTCGGTAAGTTATTGCTGCACTTTTCACTCACTGATTGAAATAGTGGTGTGGGTCTTTAGTTAAATATGTCTTTCCTCTTACAGGTTATTTGATGCGAGTGCCGTGTCCAGAAGTGAAAGAGAACATCATTGAGTGTGTGAAGTCCTTCTATCAGTGCGTTTCTCCACAGCCGCTGCCTGATGGTACGCAGTGGACACACAGGACCAGGCCTTTCCTCTCTGAGAGTCGATTTTCTAAACTGCACCTAAGTGAGACTCTGTGGCTCCTGTGGTGGTGCAGTGGTGCTTTGGTGTCGTCTGGTTTTGTATCAGTGGTTATGACCAAAGAAAATACATTTGTATCACTATTACAACAGTCCTAATGTTTCATATGTGTTTAAGAACGGAGGAATACTGCAGTATATTCTTCATTGTCCTCTTGCTTTTGCCAGGACCTCAGCCCACGTCTCCAGGATACAGGCTTCAGCTGCTGGAGCAAAGTGACCTGTCCCAAACACTGGTGTTGGCTTTAGCAGCTGTGGACCATCGGCCCAACATCAAACTCCAGCTGCTGCAGACTCTCAAGCTGCTCTCCAGCTCCTCCGGTCAGTCTCCACTGAATGAACAAACAGGCTGTAGAGAGCTGGAGAAGTCAGAGACATTTAGGTTCCACTATTTTCTAACATGTTGACCAAGCATTGCTTTTAAAGATTGGAATATTTAAAGTGAGTCTGTTGTAAAGAGCAAACAGGAACCTGGACTTTTAACTAAATCATCAACATTTGTGATTGGCACAACAAAGAGAAATCTGTGTTCAGCCTGAAGAGGATAATCAAGGCCACAACAAACTGCAGCTGCTTAATGGTCCTAAAAGGCTCAGGAGCTCCTCCCGCCAGACTTTATTATAGAGAGGTTTAAGGGGAAAAGGATCTAAATATGGACTTCAGAAACATGGTGACGTATTTAAAACTAGTGGAACCGCCCTGTTTGTTGTTGATTAATAAAAGTATCTGAAGAACATAATGGTTTAAGCCTCCTTGAGTCAAAGTCAATGGGTTTGTCCTTAATTACATGTTATATTTTTGACAGACTTGACCTGTGGCTTCATGCTGAAAGCCCAGGGAGCAGAGAGCATCTGTCTCCACATGAACGAACCCGACTCTTTCGGCCGTGTCCTTTTTCATTCCACGGAAATCCTCTGGAACCTGCTCGAGAGCGGGAACAAGCACCAGGTCGTGGCTCAGCTCAGCTCCATCGAGTGCCTCGTGTATGTGCAGTAATATCATTCATTTATGCACTGTATTGATTCATGGCTCTCTAGAAGTAGTCAGCACAGAAAACCTTTTATTTTTTTGTGTTATTCGCTTTCTGTCAGTTTATGATAATTACACACATAAACCCAAATAAAAAAGTGATATATGTATTTGTCAAGCACTTTTGGATAACACAATAACACAGAGAAAAAGAATGACAGAGGAAATGAATAAAAAGGCTTAGGTCAAGAATATATCAGTGGTGAAAACAAACAAGTATATTTGTCCTGCAGATCTCTGAAAGAGGCGTTCCTGCAGCAGCTGCTGACGGCCGTCGACAGTTCAGAGCTGAGACTGAGGAACGATCTCCTCGTCCTCACTTCTCTCATCTCTGAGAACGGAAACACTTTACTCATCGTGAGTTTATCTGAATCTGAGATAAAGAAATAAATACATTTATCTGTGTTTGTTTTGTTCCTCAGGAGAGTTTGTTTGCAAAACTCCTCACGTCTTTGTCCACGTACCCAGAATGTAGGTACCAGGCTGTCTCAACATTCGTTCAAAGGTGTTTAAAGGAAAGTTTCTTCCTCTGTGTGTTTTAGTAAAACCCACCAATCATCTCCTCACCAACCTAAACCTGAGCTGCTCACGTGAAGACCTGAAAATGAAGAAGATGCTTTTAAACCTTTTGTGCTTGATGTCGGTCGATGCGGCTGTTTTGCAGGTAATGTTTTCAAAGATGCACAAATGTTGAACGTTTTTGACCCCTAAACTCACACAAAAATACAAGAAAAAATGATATACCTTAGTTATACTTTTAATAATGATATTGATGCATCAGTTTTATAAAGCGCTTTTCTGAACACTCAGAGACGCTTCACATGTCATTATTTTCTCTCTCCAAACACTGTGGTGATAAACTACTGCTGTAGCCACAGCTGCCCTGGGGCAGACTGACAGAAGAGAGGCAACCAGTCTGTGCCATCGGCTTAGACCCTGTAGATCACACATTAGAAAAAAATAATGTATGGAAATATTTTCCATAACTTGTAAAGTATGTAAAATCTTGATTTGATTCATAAACCTTTGTGTGAACTAATAGAACCATTCATTTTGTTATTTCATGAATGTGAAAGTCTAAAGGCCATCAGGGCCTGACAGACACAACATCATTGTGTGTTCAAATCAAGAAAATAACACTTCCTTGAAGCACTGGTTAAAGTAAAGTGCACGGCTGTAAACAAACACATCGACAACTCTCTTGGTTTTGTCTTGAAGCTTTACAGAGAAGAGAACGTGGTCCTGGCTCTGCTGCTCCTCACCAAACCTGCAGCCGCCCGTGGTCCTCGTCCTCTGTCTGGGTCTCGGAGCTGGTCTCTGGTCCAGACTCAGGACCTGCAGCTGGAGGCTCTGCAGACTCTGTGCTGCGTGGCTCCTCTGCTGCTGGACGACTATCTGTCCTGCCACGGAAACACCTTCGTGCTGCGACTGTTGGACTGGTGCATTCAGCAAGGTCAGTGTCAAAACCTTCATGATTATTGTGACGTATTCAGTCTGTTTGAGCACAAACAACCTCAAGCTTTGGCGTTCCCCGTTCTCAAAGTCTATTCCTCACTAACAGATCAGAGAATCAAGAAGTTCAAACACAGATCATTTAATAATGACAAATACATAGTAGCCTTTGGTCCATAAATGTGAGAAAATGTTAATAAATGTTGGAACAATCCAAATAACCCAAATGCAAAAATCCCTGCCACAAGAATCTATGGAGAAAATGAAATATGCTTTTTGTTTTGGCGTCTAGAACATCTTTAGATCAGCTTTTTCAAACTGGTGAATATATATGGTGATAACTGTTGGTCCAATCAGCTCAAAAGAGGAAGAAAGAACCATCTGTGTCTGACCTGTTCTCAGACCGAGAGGATCTGTGGAGGAAACACAAACAATGAGAGGAACAGATTTGAGGAGTTTTGTAATTTTAGCAAAAAGATGCAGTGATTTAATTAAATATTGATAAATATTATTGCAACAACTTACTTTTGTGTTTTTGTTGTTTCTCTTTTACATAGATCTTATAGTAAGAGTGTGAAGTGAGACAGGAACCTAAATATGAATAAATATGGATGAATAAGTAATATTATATATATATTATATTCTGTATTTCAACAATAATAATAATTACTAACTATACTTTTGTTATAATATGAATAAACTGTTACTGTGTGTGTGTGTGTGTGTGTGTGTGTGTGTAGAGTCTGGTGGAGGCTTCAGTGTTAGTGGAGACGACTTCAGAAAGAGTGTGATGCTGCGGTGCGTCCGACTCCTCACAACAGTCACGTCTGTGGGAGAAGAAGCCGTCAGTCAGGACCTGTGCGACCAGGGCGCCATCGGAGACCTGCTGGGTAAGAGGCCGTCAGTCAGGACCTGTGCGATCAGGGCGCCATCGGAGACCTGCTGGGTAAGAGGCCGTCAGTCAGGACCTGTGCGACCAGGGCGCCATCGGAGACCTGCTGGGTAAGAGGCCGTCAGTCAGGACCTGTGCGATCAGGGCGCCATCGGAGACCTGCTGGGTAAGAGGCCGTCAGTCAGGACCTGTGCGATCAGGGCGCCATCGGAGACCTGCTGGGTAAGAGGCCGTCAGTCAGGACCTGTGCAACCAGGGCGCCATCGGAGACCTGCTGGGTAAGAGGCCGTCAGTCAGGACCTGTGCGACCAGGGCGCCATCGGAGACCTGCTGGGTAAGAGGCCGTCAGTCAGGACCTGTGCGACCAGGGCGCCATCGGAGACCTGCTGGGTAAGAGGCCGTCAGTCAGGACCTGTGGTGCTGGGTACCACTGTAGTACAAATACAACACTTTAGAACGTTCAATACGGCAGGTTTTTATGATTCTCTTTTTCTGTGACAACTGCTACTTCTCTTTTAGAGCAGCTTTGGTCCAACATACAGGATGATTATACCTATTACCTCAGACTTAGGTCGTAATCATTTCCCTAGAACAGCTTTTGACACAATTAAAAACACATTTGATAGTATTACATCCACATTTACCGAAGGAGGTGGTAGATTGTGACACAACTGGCTTGTTTTTAAAGATCGCTTGAGTTTGTGTCTAAGACCAGCTCAGTCCAAGGTCAGTTTAAGCCTTAAATAGTTCCAGAGCTTTGCCCCTGAACAGAGTGTGGTTCTCCTGAACAGAGTGTGGTTCTCCTGAACTGAGTGTGGTCCTCCTGAACAGAGTGTGGTTCTCCTGAACACAGTGTGGTTCTCCTGAACAGAGTGTGGTTCTCCTGAACAGAGTGTGGTTCTCCCGAACAGAGTGTGGTCCTCCTGAACAGAGTGTGGTTCTCCTGAACAGAGTGTGGTTCTCCCGAACAGAGTGTGGTTCTCCCGAACAGAGTGTGGTTCTCCCGAACAGAGTGTGGTTCTCCTGAACAGAGTGTGGTTCTCCCGAACAGAGTGTGGTTCTCCCGAACAGAGTGTGGTTCTCCTGAGCAGAGTGTGGTTCTCCTGAGCAGAGTGTGGTCCTCCTGAACAGAGTGTGGTCCTCCTGAACAGAGTGTGGTTCTCCTGAGCAGAGTGTGGTTCTCCTGAGCAGAGTTTGGTTCTCCTGAGCAGAGTGTGGTTCTCCTGAGCAGAGTGTGGTTCTCCCGAACAGAGTGTGGTCCTCCTGAGCAGAGTGTGGTCCTCCTGAACAGAGTGTGGTTCTCCTGAACAGAGTGTGGTTCTCCTGAGCAGAGTGTGGTCCTCCTGAACAGAGTTTGGTTCTCCTGAACAGAGTGTGGTTCTCCTGAACAGAGTTTGGTTCTCCCGAACAGAGTGTGGTTCTCCTGAGCAGAGTGTGGTTCTCCTGAACAGAGTGTGGTTCTCCTGAACAGAGTGTGGTTCTCCCGAACAGAGTGTGGTCCTCCTGAGCAGAGTGTGGTTCTCCTGAGCAGAGTGTGGTTCTCCTGAACAGAGTTTGGCTCTCCTGAGGGTACTTTCACACTTCCACTGGAGGAGCCTTGTGTGACCCACAGCCTCAGAGGAACTGTGAGAGCCATCAGGACAGCAGGGGGCGCCACTGTGCAGACATTCTCACAATCATTTGCATCTACATTATCAAAACTAATAAAACGGTGTGTTCCTATGAGCGCAGTGCAGGGCTCTGCTGTATATCATTCTCCCTGGTTTGATGGTTTACTCTGTGGCCTGAAACCAGCAGCTGATCCAGGAACTGATCTGAGAATGAACCGTGACGTGTAGAAAGATCTGTGATATGTTAAAGGAGGTCCAAACCTGTCACACACTTACTGTTATAAGAAATCAGAAGTCTGACTCTCCAGTCGGACAGCTGATATGAAACATGACCATGAAAGAGGATTTTACTGAAAACTGCTGAATCTGAATGATATTTTCAATTAGAATTTGAAAAAGCTTGTGCCTAATGTGACTTCCACTTCCACCTCCAGGAGTTTTGATGCAAATGGAGGCGAGTTCTGGCGAAGACGATGCTGTGTCTGTGGAGATGAAGTCAGGCCTGCAGCTCATCCTCTGTGCTCTGTGTGACTCGGACATGCACAGGAAGGTAACGCTGCTGCTGCTGCTGCTGCTGCTGCTGATACTGCTGCTACTGCTGCTGCTGCTGATGCTGATGCTGCTGCTGCTGCTGCTGCTGCTGCTGCTGCTGCTGATACTGCTGCTACTGCTGCTGCTGCTGCTGCTGCTGCTGCTGCTGCTGATACTGCTGCTACTGCTGCTGCTGCTGCTGCTGATGCTGATGCTGCTGCTGCTGCTGCTGCTACTGCTGCTGCTGCTGCTGCTGCTGCTGCTGCTACTGCTGCTGCTGCTGCTGCTGCTACTGCTCCACTAGACTACAGCTCACCACAGTCTTCTGCCTCCACATCCACAGGAGCTGTTTGGGTCTGAAGGAGTAGAAATGGTCATTCACTTCTTGAAAAAGCGAGGAGAGGGGTTTTACAGTGGACTGGGACACAACAAGCTGCTCCTCTCCATCGTGGACTGTGTCTGGTCAGTACAGGCCCAAGAGTAAATACTAACCTTCAGATATTTACTGATGTTTTCACCAGAACTTAACCCACTTCACTTCTGTCTCAGGTCTTGTATCGTTGGCTGCTACACAACAGAAGATTTCTTTTTGGCTAAAGAAGGAGTTTGTCTTCTGCTCGATCTTCTCTGCGTATGTAATGTTTTATGTTTTATTACTCATGTTAAACTGTACTAGTTTTACACCTGATACTGTAAGTTTAAAGTAGGGTCTTGAATCAGACTTTGCGGACTACATCGATGACATTGACTGTGAGACTGTCAAGTGGCAGCTTGTGAGTGTAAAAATGTGGACTTGAATCAGGAACTATACAAGAAGAAGAAGGAATCCTCAGTTGATCACATCCAAACTGACGTCTATAAAAATAACAATGTATTGGTTTTAAAAAGAGCATTTTTTGGAAAGGCATCAATCATTCACTCACACGCACACACAGACACACACACACACACACATACATACACGTTTGTGTTACCTGGTGGGTCCCTTTGACAGGGCCGTTCAGAATGGGACCCATAGACATAATCTTTTTTTACTGGGACTACTTTAAGTAATACAAAACAGTCAATAGAAAACAAACAACTCTTTTAAAGGAATTTTATTTTTGATTTTTTTTTCGAATTGCAGTGATTCTATTTTTGACATAGAATTTAATGCCACTCCATGTCCGATGTCTAAGGTCATCTGGTGAGGCATTAATGCAGGCCAGGCCAGGCCAGGCCAGGCAGTGAGACTTCCCAGGGACCTTTCCAGTCTGTATGAAAGGTGTCATGGTCTTCTCCACAGCCTTCACCTCAGATGCAGACCATGGCTTTCTTACACGTTCTAGGGAGAGAAATAAAAATATATTAGCAATATACACTCCCAGGGTGAGGACCAAGCAGCCTGGCTGTAATCCCCCACCTGGTACACTTACCAGAAGGGGCACTGCCACTACCATGGGGTGCATCTGGATGAATGGTTGAAGGTTCTCCGCTTGAAGTTTCTTTTAGCCCGTCCGTTTGTGAGAGGATCTCTACTGCTCTCCCTGTCGCACAGAAAATAAAAATACAAGTGGCCTTTAGGGGAAAAAAATCATACATATTTTAATAATATCAAGAATTACCTTCAGGCTCAATTTGTATCTGGTCGAGGCTCTTTCCTTCGAATTCCGTCACTCTTCCCTGCTCCATGGCCATCAACACTTTGCTGATTTTGGCCAGCTCCAGTGTCCCCTCTGGTAGTCTGTAATATTGTCTGTGGATGCGAATGTCATGGCCGAGGAAGTTGGCTAGTATGTCCATTTCATTCTCTTTCATATTGAGAACTGTAGACATAGTAGCTATGTGCTTTCTAAGTTTGGTTGAGGATAGCATCTCTGGATGCACCGCACCACATTCTTTGGCTACCTGGCGTAGGGAGTCTGATCCCCTGATGTGGGTGTCTGCGCCCGGGCGGGAAAAGAAGTATGGGTTATGGTCAGAGATGGAACAGGCCCTTCTGTTCTCCACCAGCACCTCCATCGAAGCAATCATTTCAGGAGTCAAAAGAACCGGCACTTTCCGACTTCTTTTCCCTTTAATTTCAATGCGTTGAAAATGCTGACACAGCTTTTTCTCAAGTTGGGACAGTCCCAGAGCAATGTCAGAATGGATCCCAGTCTTACTTCTTAAGGTAAAGGCTGTCAGTGGCATCTTTGAAACCTCACCTTCCCTTCTTCGATTGAAAATGATGACCTCACAAAGAGTCAAAACTGCCAGTTTAGACCAATGCTTAGACGTTGGCTCACTTATTAGGGTTTGCACATATTCAGGTCGACATACCTCAATATGTGCATGCATGGCTCTAACGTCCTCAGTCAGAGGGAGCAGGTCCGGAGTGTTCCACTTGGCTTGCCGGAGGGTCTGTAGGGCAGCAGAAGAAACACAGACGTCCCACCTCTTCTCAAAAAGCAGCCGGCTTCGTTGGAGGTTTTTAATAAATAGTTCATCAACACAATGCTCCATTTTTGAGTCACATTCAAGAATATCTGCTAGCTTTCTGAGGCTATGGCCGAGTTTGAGGGCCAAGGATGGAGTCTTGTATTGATTTGTTTCCTCATCATATCCAGCCACAGACCTGACTGCATCAATCACATGGTTAAAGTTGGAAGGAATAAAGAAATCCTTCATTGTTTTCAGTTTCCCTGCGGTTTTTGCTTCGTTAATTAACCTACCGACTTCTCTCATTTTCTGCCTAATGTAATCATGCTTAGTCTTATCATGCCCGTGTTTTAAGTACAGGTGCTCTCCGAGTCTCAGAATCCCCTTTTCTGCTTTGACAACACCCGTGACCTCATCCTGATGCATTGCCGAAATTAAAGACCACAGCTTTTTGCTGATGCCCTCCGGTACAGGCTGGGCTAGGGAGCAGAGGGACTGGACCCTACTTCTACCTGGTTTAGCCTGGTTTAGCCTGGGCATCTTTCTGTGAAAGCCGGCACCTGGCCACATGCCTCCACAGCCACTTTCGCTTAAGCAATGCCCCACAGTCTATACAGTGCAAAAACTCACTGGATTTAACTGGGGAATTTGGCTGTTTAGCTGGGACTAAAGTTCCAATGCCGGCCTTTAAAACCTCAACATTGTGCTCACGGTTTCCACTATTCCTGATCAAATCAAACTGAAGTTTACGTGCTTTAGATTTCACAGGTAGAGCCAATGCTCTGGCTACGTCACTTTCATTTCCATGTTTTCTAGTCAAATGACGGGACATTTTGTGGCAGGACATTGAACAGTCGACTTCTGAGTGGAGTTTGCATGTTCTCCCCGTGTCTGCGTAGGTTTCCTCCGGGTACTCCGGTTTCCCCTACCACTAAAAATATGTACAATAGGTCTAGCATGCGCCTCCTGTACTGGCGACCCCGCTCCCATCTCTGTGTGGAGTGAGAGGACAAGTGCCCAAAAAATAATAACAATTGTAAACCGCTTTGCGACCCTTGTCTGTGAAAGGCGGTATATAAATAAACATTACTTACTTACTTACTTACTTACAGTAGAGGCAGAAGTGTCTCTTGCTGTAAACTCGCCCCCCATTTTTCTTCTTTTGCAGCTGCATGATAACAATCTTATTTGCCTTTGGTTCGTCACTTTCCGAGTCTTGAAGAAAAGTGTTTTTGATTTTTCTTTAATTAGGGACTCTTGACTAAGCTGCACAAACAACAAATAATTTGTAATAATTCTATATAACAATTTGAAGTCATGACTTGTAGTCAGCACTTACCAGTGGTTTGTAAGCGTGCGCTTCAGTGTGCTGCTCTGTGATTGGCTGCAGCCTAATGAACCACACACTTGCACCTTTTCACCTGACTTCCTCTGTTGTGCTGCTCCATGATTGGCTGCAGCCTCTGTTGTGCTGCTCCATGATTGGCTCCAGCCTCTGTTGTGCTGCTCCATGATTGGCTCCAGCCTGCTGGACTGAAATTGCCCCAGTGTGCCCCTCCTTGATATCCCGCAACCCACCACCAGGGTTCCGACACATGACACACTTTTTTCAGGAAAGTAAACCTCCAGGGGTCCTTTCCATATTTTTACAGAGACTGCATAAGGACCGTTAGAAAAGCATTACCCATTGATTATTAAGCTTGGACCAGTGGGGTCCGGTGTTCGGGCCCCACTACGTAAAACCAGTCCCCATGACGTGAGTGGAATCTCAGGTTATGGAACCCACCAGGATTTGAAAACAAGTGCACACACACACACAAAAACAGACACACACAGACACAGACACAGACAGATTCTAGGTCATGTGGGTGACGAGTCTTGCCCATGGACACAACAACAGTTCCCTCTGTGGCACCTGTTGTTCCCAGAGGTCTCCCATCACAGTATTAACCAAACCCTGTTCTGCTAAGAACAGGGTTTGAAATCTCGGATTCAGGAGGAGCAGTGTGGTTTTCGTCCCGGTCGCGGAACACTGGACCAGCTCTATACTCTCCATCGGATACTCGAGGGTTCATGGGAGTTTGCCCAACCTGTCCACATGTGCTTTGTGGATTTGGAGAAGGCGTTCGACCGTGTTCCCCGGGGTGTCCTTTGGGGGGTCCTCCAGGAGTACGGGGTCCGGGGTCCTCTGCTGAGGGCCGTCCGGTCCCTGTATGACCGGAGTCAGAGCTGTGTTCGCATCAGCAGTAAGTCAGACCTGTTCCCGGTGAATGTTGGCCTCCGCCAGGGCTGCCCTTTGTCACCGGTTCTGTTCACTGTATTCATGGACAGAATTTCTAGGCGCAGCCAGGGGCCGGAGGGGGTCCGGTTCGGGAACCACAGGATTTCATCTCTGCTGTTTGCAGACGATGTTGTCCTGTTGGCTCCAACGAACCAGGACCTACAACATGCACTGGGACGGTTTGCAGCCGAGTGTGAAGCGGCTGGGATGAGAATCAGCACCTCCAAATCTGAGGCCATGGTGCTCGACCGGAAAAAGGTGCCTTGCTCTCTTCAGGTCCTGGTCCTCTTCAGGTCCTGGTCCTCTTCAGGTCCTGGTCCTCTTCAGGTGGGTGGAGAGGTCCTTCCTCAAGTGGAGGAGTTCAAGTATCTCGGGGTCTTGTTCACGAGTGAGGGAAGGATGGAGCGTGAGATTGACAGGCGGATCGGTGCAGCGTGCGCAGTGATGCGGTCTCTGTATTAGACCTTTGTGGTGAAGTGGAGCAGCGTCTGCAGTCAGAGCTGTATCACCGTTGTGGAATAGAGGGAGCTGAGCCGAAAGGCAAAGCTCTCGATTTACCGGTCAATCTTCGTTCCCTCCCTCACCTATGGTCATGAGCTTTGGGTAATGACCGAAGGAACGAGATCGCGGATACAAGCGGTCGAAAGCTTCCTCCGCAGAGTGGCTGGGCGCTCCCTTAGAGATAGGGTGAGGAGCTCAGTCACACGGGAGGAGCTCGGAGTAGAGCCGCTGCTTCTCCACGTTGAGAGGAACCAGTTGAGGTGGCTCGGGCATCTGTTCAGGATGCCTCCTGGACGCCTTCCTGGGGAGGTGTTTCGGGCACGTCCCACCGGGAGGAGGCCCCGCGGAAGACCCAGGACACAGAGGGACTATGTCTCTCAGCTGGCCTGGGAACGCCTTGGGGTCCCCCCGGACGAGCTGGAGGAGGTGTGTGTGGATAGGGAAGTCTGGGCGTCTCTGCTTAGACTGCTGCCCCGCGACCCGGCAACGGATAAAGCGGAAGAAAATGGATGGATGGATGGATGTTCTGCTTAGCGTCAGAGATCAAAAGGGATCTGGCTTTCACCTGCAGGTGGCGTTACAGATGTGTATTTGCATGTTTCTTTCATCCTGTCAGTTTGGTCTTACCACACCATCGTACACATTTCATTTGGTATGGAATAATAATTCCAACGTTGTGTCCTTGGGCAAGACACTTAACACCACTTTGCCCAAAGCCCCCGCTGAAAGATCAAGGCTATGCTCACACTCAGAGAGCAGCCGTCCTCCTGTGGACTCACCACCTGCAGAGGGTCAGTGAGGGGCTGGTGCATCTCTGACTGCCACCCCCCTGACCCAGAAATGGATTAAAGGGTAGAAGATGGATGGATAATAATTGTCCAGAGTTTACGGCTAAGGCCCGTCTAGATTGTTCCTTTTGCCTGAGCAGAATATGGTTCTAGATTGTTCCTTTTGCCTGAGCAGAATATGGTTCTAGATTGTTCCTTTTGCCTGAGCAGAATATGGTTCTAGATTGTTCCTTTTGCCTGAGCAGAATATGGTTCTAGATTGTTCCTTTTTGCCTGAACAGAATATGGTTCTAGATTGTTCCTTTTGCCTGAGCAGAATATGGTTCTAGATTGTTCCTTTTTGCCTGAACAGAATATGGTTCTAGATTGTTCCTTTTGCCTGAGCAGAATATGGTTCTAGTTGTTCCTTTTGCCTGAGCAGAATATGGTTCTAGATTGTTCCTTTTTGCCTGAACAGAATATGGTTCTAGATTGTTCCTTTTGCCTGAGCAGAATATGGTTCTAGATTGTTCCTTTTTGCCTGAACAGAATATGGTTCTAGATTGTTCCTTTTTGCCTGAACAGAATATGGTTCTAGATTGTTCCTTTTTGCCTGAACAGAATATGGTTCTAGATTGTTCCTTTTGCCTGAACAGAATATGGTTCTAGATTGTTCCTTTTGCCTGAACAGAATATGGTTCTAGATTGTTCCTTTTGCCTGAACAGAATATGGTTCTAGATTGTTCCTTTTGGCTGAACAGAATATGGTTCTAGATTGTTCCTTTTGCCTGAGCAGAATATGGTTCTAGATTGTTCCTTTTGCCTGAGCAGAATATGGTTCTAGATTGTTCCTTTTGCCTGAGCAGAATATGGTTCTAGATTGTTCCTTTTGCCTGAGCAGAATATGGTTCTAGATTGTTCCTTTTGCCTGAGCAGAATATGGTTCTAGATTGTTCCTTTTGCCTGAGCAGAATATGGTTCTAGATTGTTCCTTTTTGCCTGAACAGAATATGGTTCTAGATTGTTCCTTTTGCCTGAGCAGAATATGGTTCTAGATTGTTCCTTTTTGCCTGAACAGAATATGGTTCTAGATTGTTCCTTTTGCCTGAGCAGAATATGGTTCTAGTTGTTCCTTTTGCCTGAGCAGAATATGGTTCTAGATTGTTCCTTTTTGCCTGAACAGAATATGGTTCTAGATTGTTCCTTTTGCCTGAGCAGAATATGGTTCTAGATTGTTCCTTTTTGCCTGAACAGAATATGGTTCTAGATTGTTCCTTTTTGCCGGAACAGAATATGGTTCTAGATTGTTCCTTTTGGCTGAACAGAATATGGTTCTAGATTGTTCCTTTTGCCTGAACAGAATATGGTTCTAGATTGTTCCTTTTGCCTGAACAGAATATGGTTCTAGATTGTTCCTTTTGCCTGAACAGAATATGGTTCTAGATTGTTCCTTTTGGCTGAACAGAATATGGTTCTAGATTGTTCCTTTTGCCTGAACAGAATATGGTTCTAGATTGTTCCTTTTGCCTGAACAGAATATGGTTCTAGATTGTTCCTTTTGCCTGAGCAGAATATGGTTCTAGATTGTTCCTTTTGCCTGAACAGAATATGGTTCTAGATTGTTCCTTTTGCCTGAACAGAATATGGTTCTAGATTGTTCCTTTTGCCTGAACAGAATATGGTTCTAGATTGTTCCTTTTGCCTGAACAGAATATGGTTCTAGATTGTTCCTTTTGCCTGAGCAGAATATGGTTCTAGATTGTTCCTTTTTGCCTGAACAGAATATGGTTCTAGATTGTTCCTTTTTGCCTGAACAGAATATGGTTCTAGATTGTTCCTTTTTGCCTGAACAGAATATGGTTCTAGATTGTTCCTTTTGCCTGAACAGAATATGGTTCTAGATTGTTCCTTTTGCCTGAACAGAATATGGTTCTAGATTGTTCCTTTTGCCTGAACAGAATATGGTTCTAGATTGTTCCTTTTGGCCTGAACAGAATATGGTTCTAGATTGTTCCTTTTGCCTGAGCAGAATATGGTTCTAGATTGTTCCTTTTGCCTGAGCAGAATATGTTCTAGATTGTTCCTTTTGCCTGAGCAGAATATGGTTCTAGATTGTTCCTTTTGCCTGAGCAGAATATGGTTCTAGATTGTTCCTTTTGCCTGAGCAGAATATGGTTCTAGATTGTTCCTTTTGCCTGAGCAGAATATGGTTCTAGATTGTTCCTTTTGCCTGAGCAGAATATGGTTCTAGATTGTTCCTTTTTGCCTGAACAGAATATGGTTCTAGATTGTTCCTTTTGCCTGAGCAGAATATGGTTCTAGATTGTTCCTTTTTGCCTGAACAGAATATGGTTCTAGATTGTTCCTTTTGCCTGAGCAGAATATGGTTCTAGTTGTTCCTTTTGCCTGAGCAGAATATGGTTCTAGATTGTTCCTTTTTGCCTGAACAGAATATGGTTCTAGATTGTTCCTTTTGCCTGAGCAGAATATGGTTCTAGATTGTTCCTTTTTGCCTGAACAGAATATGGTTCTAGATTGTTCCTTTTTGCCGGAACAGAATATGGTTCTAGATTGTTCCTTTTGGCTGAACAGAATATGGTTCTAGATTGTTCCTTTTGCCTGAACAGAATATGGTTCTAGATTGTTCCTTTTGCCTGAACAGAATATGGTTCTAGATTGTTCCTTTTGCCTGAACAGAATATGGTTCTAGATTGTTCCTTTTGGCTGAACAGAATATGGTTCTAGATTGTTCCTTTTGCCTGAACAGAATATGGTTCTAGATTGTTCCTTTTGCCTGAACAGAATATGGTTCTAGATTGTTCCTTTTGCCTGAACAGAATATGGTTCTAGATTGTTCCTTTTGCCTGAACAGAATATGGTTCTAGATTGTTCCTTTTGCCTGAACAGAATATGGTTCTAGATTGTTCCTTTTGCCTGAGCAGAATATGGTTTGACGACTCTTTAACTGTTTGTTGTAACTTCTGTCCCCAAAGAACCAAACATGTTCTTGGTTCCTTTCAGTCCAGTCCAAAGAGCGTCCATGACCTCATCTTGGCCATTCTGCTGGAGTTATGTGAAAACCCCAACACTGTGTCCCACCTGAGGAGCTGGAGGGCCGGGGAGGGACCCACCGCCCCCACCGCCCCGGGACTCCTGCTGCAGATGTGGAGGGAGGAGGAGGCGGAGCTGGGAGTACAACGAGACCAGGACGGGTGCCTCACAGGCCAGTCCCACCACAGACCAAGACCAAGACCAAGACCAAGATACTCTTATTACTACGTTACAAGCCCAAGTGATAAATATGCCATTAGCACTTTTATTATCCATGGCTGAGGCTGAAACCATCTCGGTTGTTCTCTTTTCTTGTAATAAGATAAGATAGCAAAAACATTTATTGGTCCCACAGTGGAGAAATTTCAATGTTGCAGCGCACAGACAGGACAGTAGTGAGAGACACAGGGAGCAGACAATATACAAAATAAGTAACTGCTACAGTGTGTTTCTTAGCTGTAAATGCTTCAATATCCATTTATCGATATACATCTAAGTTATACACATACAGAAGAATGATACACACACACACACACCACTTCTGCGCTCCTTTTAGGCAAAGTGGGTTAAGTGTCTTGCCCAAGGACACAACGGCAGCAGACATCAGTGGGATATAGGGCAGGATAGTAAGTAGACAAAGTGACATTCAGTTCACATTCTGAAATGAAAGTATTGTACATTGAACATGATTTACTATTTACACACACATTTACTGCAGCTACACTTTTTTTTAGAGTAGAGTGCATAAAATCTGTTAGAATGACAGTCTCAAAGTGTGATGCTGTTGTGTTGTTTTTGAAGATGCCAAAAAGCCTCTGGTGCACCCGCAGCAGACTGACGGCCAGAGTCTGGAGCCGCCTGGAGCATCCATCCTGGAGCTAGGGGAGAACCTGAGGGCCAAAATCTACCTGATCTTCTGTGCAGTCGGTAACGTCGCCCACACTGAAAACTGAAAACTGAATGCTGCTTTCTGAATTTACAAATAACACAAAAACTCTGTATTGATTTCAGGATTTCAGGACCTTCCTGGATTATCGGCCGAGGACAATGTGACTCTCAGTATTGTCAAGAGATATCTGGATTTTAAGGTACAGACATTTTATCTGTCATTTTGTGGATTGGGGCCTGATTTTCAAAGTTTATTTTGAAATTTGTCAAACTTGTTTCTGTTAATCACAAACACAGACAGGAGCAGTCACATGAGCCACTGAACTGACGTGAAAGCTTCATGACGCACACACAGAACCAAACCAGAACAAATGCACACACAGTTTATCACCTGGATTGATAAATATTGGATACTTCTAACAACATAATATATTTTACCTGGGCCTGTGCAGGTTTCCTCCAAGTGCTCCAGTTTCTCTACCACTAAATAGTCAAATAGTTCAGCCTGATGAGAGTGGGTGTGTCTGTGAGTGTGACTGTGAGACAATGGATGTTCATAAATATGCACTGTCCCACCCAAACAAACAATATAACATGACAAATGAACAGTGTGGAGCAGAGTCAGTTTGAACCTCAAAGTGCTTACAGGAATTCAAGAAAACAGAATTGACTCATCTCTAAACACAAAAAAGTATTCAAAGAGAGGCGTATAATGTTATCTTGGCGATCCTAAATAATAATGTAAGTCAGTATTTGGCACATTTATTCATTTGAAGGTGAGTTGAGTGAGACAAATGGAGATGTGGCGTGACCAGTAGGGGGCGATGTCTGTCCAACCATCATGGAGTGTTCACAGTCTACATGTGACCTTTAAGAATGAAAGAACATACCTGTTTAATGATCTTCATAGGGATTGTCCCTGGAGGAGACAGTCCCAGATAACCTCCCTCCTCCTCTGCTCGCAGGTGGGAGAGGTGTGGGAGGAGGTCTGTGCAGAGCTGGTCCATGACGACATAAGACCCATCACTCCAGACAGAGAGAGTTTGGAAAGAATCTGTAAAATCTCTGAGGAGTCGGCCAAAGGAGTCATGGAGGAGCAGAGGAGCCTCCTGCAGAGACGAGAGGCAGAAGAGCTCCAGCAGGAGCAGCTCCTGTACACAGAGGTCTGAACAACACGCTACATATATACATACATGTGCTACATACATGTGCTACATACATGTACTACATACATGTGCTACATACATGTGCTACATACATGTGCTACATACATGTGCTACATACATGTGCTACATACATGTACCTAGAGAGAACCTGACTGAGGACCTGACAGAGAACCAACCAGAGAACCAACCAGAGAACCAACCAGAGAACCTGACAGAGAACCTACAGAGAACCTGACAGAGAACCTACAGAGAACCTGACAGAGAACCAACCAGAGAACCTGACAGAGAACCTACAGAGAACCTGACAGAGAACCAACCAGAGAACCAACCAGAGCACCTGACAGAGAACCTACAGAGAACCTGACAGAGAACCTACAGAGAACCTGACAGAGAACCAACCAGAGAACCTGACAGAGAACCTACAGAGAACCTGACAGAGAACCAACCAGAGAACCAACCAGAGCACCTGACAGAGAACCAACCAGAGAACCTGACAGAGAACCTACAGAGAACCTGACAGAGAACCTACAGAGAACCTGACAGAGAACCTACAGAGAACCTGACAGAGAACCTACAGAGAACCTGACAGAGAACCTACAGAGAACCTGACAGAGAACCAACCAGAGAACCTGACAGAGAACCTACAGAGAACCTGACAGAGAACCTACAGAGAACCTGACAGAGAACCTACAGAGAACCTGACAGAGAACCTACAGAGAACCTGACAGAGAACCTACAGAGAACCTACAGAGAACCAGAGAACCAGACAGAGAACCTACAGAGAACCTACAGAGAACCAGACAGAGAACCAGACAGAGAACCAGACAGAGAACCTGACAGAGAACCTGACTGAGAACCTGACTGAGGACCTAAAGAGAACCTGACAGAGAACCTACAGAGAACCTGACAGAGAACCTGACAGAGAACCTACAGAGAACCTGACTGAGAACCTGACTGAGGACCTAAAGAGAACCTGACAGAGAACCTGACAGAGAACCTACAGAGAACCTGACAGAGAACCTGACAGAGAACCTGACAGAGAACCTGACAGAGAACCTGACAGAGAACCTGACAGAGAACCTGACAGAGAACCTACAGAGAACCTGACAGAGAACCTGACAGAGAACCTGACAGAGAACCTACAGCTTTCATAAAAATGATATTTTGGAGATTTTAGTGTCTATTTCCAGCCTGAACTTTTTTCTTAAATCCTTTTCTCCACATTTTACTGCCACAAACTTTGCTGGTTTCCTTCCCGCTCTGACTCCGCTCTGGTCAGCTCTGATTGGTCAGAACGCTGCCCTCTGATTGGTCAGAACGCTGCCCTCATCTTCGTGGACTTAATAGTTATAACGTTTGATGTGATTTCTTCCTTTCGAGAGGAAAGAAGTGTGGTAAGAATTGAAAGGATATTTGTGTTCGTCAGGAGTGAGGCTGCAGCTTCTTTTGAACCGCACCAGTATTTTATTTTACGCTGTATTTTATTTGTGTGCATCTTTCTTAGTAATGTCTGGAAAGCACTTTGTGGCAATCATGTCTGGTTTATTTTAAATGTGCTATATAAAAAAACTTGATCTTGACCCTCGACTGAAGGTTCAATGTTTAAAATGGTTAGATGTGTACTGTATATTCTGGACATTTGAACCTCAAAAATAAAAGATAAATAAATAGTGCTGAAGATAGAGCAGTTCCCGCCTGTTCAGATGATGTCATTATTATTATTGTCACTACAACAAAGCTTTGACATAGCAGCAGCGTGTTCCGGCGGCGGTGAAAACCCAGATAGAATTAGATTATCAGATTAATAAATGTCAATATTTCTTATCCATTTTAAATAATTTCTCATTCTTGATATATGTGAATTGTACATTTTGGATTGATCTGTTTAATTTTTGCGACAGATAAAATCTCACTGGAAACAACAAGAACTTGTCAAAAAATCTTGGAGCCATTATGTGTCCCGGACGTCCAACTACGAGGTTCTAAAGGTACAAAGTGTCGTGTTTCTGTAGAATCTGTTCTTCATAAACAACAAACTCTTCTTCAACAGGAGGTGAAAGCTCAGAGGGAACTGTCCAAAACCAAAGCTGAGATCGAAGCGGACGACATTCACCCCATCAAGGTGTTCTGAAGCAGATAAAACGCTTCATAAAATCAGTAATTTCATCTGTTATATAATGTTAATGCTGTTTGAACCTAAAGTCCTCCTCACAACAGCACTAACACAAAAGGACATGGTTCTGGCAGTTTTAAACTTGGTCGTCCTCCGCACAGAAGTGATCTTTGAGACAGATCTGTGATATTGTTCCAGGAACTTTTCACATGTTTTAATAAATATACATCTTTAAACTGGACAAAAGCCACAACGTAGTAGTGTAGTAGTAACATAAGAATTCAGACTGTTCTGGATCCAACCCGGGACAACTTAGCTGTTATCTTTCAGAATGACTGAAAAGACACATGGATACAAGACACTTGTATCCATTTATCCCTGTGCTACTGTGCAATGGGCCCTGTGAATCTGCCTCTCCCTCTGGTGGCAGCTGAGGGAGTTGCAGGCTAATTGAAAACCTACCTTTTATGGATTATTCATTGAGGTATTTTAAATGTATTTTATTCTGTACTTTTGATATTTTGTGAGATATTTTCATTCAATTGTAAAAAAAATTATTATTATTTACCCACTTTCAAGTTACATTCTAAAGAAATCAAAAGTGTCATTATGATTTTTAATGGGCAGAATAATCCCTTCTATTTCTTCATTAAAGTAAGACAGTAGAAAGTTTAACATTTGCAGGAGGAAAGAGATTTGAGAGGAGAGGGTTCAGGTCCCAAACTAGGACATGAAGCAGGAGGAGCAAATGGACGGGTCAAACTGTCTCTTCATCACTGACTCATCCTCCACGTACAGAAACAGAAACATGTTTTACACAAAGTTAGAGAAAAGGATGAGGATTTCCCAGATTGTAATAGTTTATAATCCTGAACTTACAGAAGTATTAAAGAACTGTGTCTCCTGCAGCGCTTCATTGGTCAGGTGATATCTGTGGAGCAGACCGGAGCACAGGGACCAGAGGGAGTCCAGGTGTCTTTAGCCCGAGTCTCCATCCCCTCTGCAGGCCAAGACCAGGTCCAGACCAGTCCAAACCCAGACCTGGAATACTTCAGGCCGGTCTCTGTCAAACACTGAACATAAAACACCCTCAGAGTTTGGGAAAAGCTGAAAGGTGGACGTTTTTATTGTTCATTTGAGAAGAAGAGACTGTGGCTTTGAAAGGACACAATCAGAGCCTTGTTTGCAAACGCGCACGCACACGCACACACACACACACACACACTGAGCAGTCTTTGTGGATCCACACGTGCACAGCTGAAGAGAAATGAACCCAGTGGAAATAACCCTTCCTTCTGTTTGCATTGATAATCATTCACTTAAAAATGTAACTGCCAATAATTTATTCTATAGATGTGTCAACACACAATATATATACATATATATATACATATTTCCCTAATATATATATATATATATATATATATTAGACTCTGTCTGTCTATATATATATATATATATATATATATATATATATATATATATATATATAACATTAGGGCTGTCAAAATTATCGCGTTAACGCACGTTAATTAATTTTTTCATTAATCGCGCTAAAAAAATGAACGCATTTGACGCATGCCCATGCGTCCCATAATAACACTCAGAATGCCGCGGACACATGCGTGTGTAAGACGGGGACAGAGCAGGTCTCTGGGAGTGACCGCGGGGCACTTGTTGTTTCCTGTATGAGCTCTGCATGATGAGCTGCGGGCGCCACAGCGCTCTGGACCGTTCCCACTTCCAGCGGCTGTGATCACGGCGAACGGCGCTGCGTAATGGGATCATATCCAAGACCACGCACAGAACTATTACAGAACTATTCTCTAGTGTGCGTACGTGTCTTTGTGTAACCGATGCACACAATATGTGCAGCGCTGAAGCTGGAGGAGCCTCAGTCTCCTCCGTGTCTTCTCCCGAAGCGCACTCGCTAAATTAAAGCTGAGGTACCTAATTTTCCTTTCGACCATCAGTTCATGTTAGTTGTGCCAAAAAAGTAATGTTGTGAGCAAATCAAACAGATTTAATGACATTCTGCTTCTGACTGTTTTGAAATGTCCCTCATCTGTAACAAACAATGGTTTGGTCTGAGTCTAAACAGAAAGACAGAATGTTAATAATGTTAATTCCATTTTATATGGATTTATTGTTATAACAAACAAATACAGTTCATATGTTCACTAAGCTGTCATTTATCTTTCCATTCAAACAACCATTTACAGAAAAATATGGCATAATTTGCCAATATTTGAAATGCGATTAATTATTGATTAATTAATTTTTATGCTGTAATTAACTCGATTAAAAAAATTAATCGTTTGACAGCCCTAATATATATATATATATATATATATATATAATGTATATATGTATATACGCACATACTATAAGTGTCATGAAGCTGCCAGGAGCAACAACACATCACATGAACACATGTGTTCATGCTTCTCAGATTTATAATGAATATTTATGTTGAGACTTAAAGGAGCAGTGTCTGTGTCTTGATGGTTTAACAGTTACTAAACCATGTGTGTCTTGATGGTTTAACAGTTACTAAACCATGTGTGTCTTGATGGTTTAACAGTTACTAAACCATGTGTGTCTTGATGGTTTAACAGTTACTAAACCATGTGTGTCTTGATGGTTTAACAGTTACTAAACCATGTGTGTCTTGATGGTTTAACAGTTTCTAAACCATGTGTGTCTTGATGGTTTAACAGTTACTAAACCATGTGTGTCTTGATGGTTTAACAGTTACTAAACCATGTGTCTCTTGATGGTTTAACAGTTACTAAACCATGTGGGTTTGTCTTATCGGACCAGAGCAGTCCAGTCTCTGCCCCTAACAGCAGGTCTAGTCTCTGTCCAGTCTCAGTCCGGTCTCAGCCCGGTCTCAGTCTGGTCTCAGTCCAGTCTCAGCTCGGTCTCAGTCCGGTCTCAGCCTGGTCTCAGTCCAGTCTCAGCTCGGTCTCAGTCTGGTCTCAGTTCAGTCTCAGCTCGGTCTCAGTCCGGTCTCAGCCTGGTCTCAGTCCGGTCTCAGCCTGGTCTCAGCCTGGTCTCAGTCCGGTCTCAGTCTGGTCTCAGTTCAGTCTCAGCTCGGTCTCAGTCCGGTCTCAGCCTGGTCTCAGTCCGGTCTCAGCCTGGTCTCAGCCTGGTCTCAGTCCGGTCTCAGTCTGGTCTCAGTTCAGTCTCAGCTCGGTCTCAGTCCGGTCTCAGTCTGGTCTCAGTCCAGTCTCAGTCTCAGTCTGGTCTCAGTCCGGTCTCAGTCCGGTCTCAGCCTGGCCTCAGTCCGGTCTCTAACGGTACATGGACAGTAACAGAAGATAGTTCTGAGTTTGTTTTAAAGAAAACATTCCTTGACGAAGGCCAAGGTTTTTGTGATTCAGACTGAATCTCCTTCAAAAACTTTGGTCATAAAAAACATTTGTCATTTTAAATCAAAACCGTAAATTTGTTTTATTAAGTGTGTTTTTTATTCTTAAACTGTTTAACAAATCTTTATTGCATTACACTCAGTCCCTCCATTTTCTTCCACTTTATCCGTTGCCGGGTGGTGGGTTCAGCAGACACACACTGACACACACTGACACACACTGACACACACTTCCTCCAGCTCATCTGGGGGAATCCTGTCCCTCCTCCTGGTATCCTCCTCCTGGTCCCCTCCTCCTGGTCCCCTCCTCCTGGTCTCCTCCTCCTGGTCTCTCCCTCTGGTCCCCTCCTCCTGGTCTCTCCCTCTGGTCCCCTCCTCCTGGTCTCTCCCTCCTGGTCTCCTCCTCCTGGTCCCCTCCTCCTGGTCTCCTCCTCCTGGTCCCCTCCTCCTGGTCTCCTCCTCCTGGTCCCCTCCTCCTGGTCCCCTCCTCCTGGTCCCCTCCTCCTGGTCCCTCCTCCTGGTCTCTCCTCTGGTCCCCTCCTCCTGGTCTCTCCCTCCTGGTCTCCTCCTCCTGGTCTCTCCCTCTGGTCCCCTCCTCCTGGTCTCTCCCTCCTGGTCTCCTCCTCCTGGTCCCCTCCTCCTGGTCTCCTCCTCCTGGTCTCCTCCTCCTGGTCTCCTCCTCCTGGTCTCCTCCTCCTGGTCTCCTCCTCCTGGTCTCTTCCTCCTGGTCCCCTCCTCCTGGTCTCTTCCTCCTGGTCCCCTCCTCCTGGTCTCCTCCTCCTGGTCTCCTCCTCCTGGTCCCCTCCTCCTGGTCCCCTCCTCCTGGTCTCCTCCTCCTGGTCTCCTCCTCCTGGTCTCCTCCTCCTGGTCTCTACCTCCTGGTCCCCTCCTCCTGGTCTCCTCCTCCTGGTCTCTCCCTCCTGGTCCCCTCCTCCTGGTCTCCTCCTCCTGGTCTCTCCCTCCTGGTCTCCTCCTCCTGGTCTCCTCCTCCTGGTCTCCTCCTCCTGGTCTCTCCCTCCTGGTCCCCTCCTCCTGGTCACCTCCTCCTGGTCTCTTCCTCCTGGTCTCTCCCTCCTGGTCTCCTCCTCCTGGTCTCTCCCTCCTGGTCCCCTCCTCCTGGTCCCCTCCTCCTGGTCCCCTCCTCCTGGTCTCTTCCTCCTGGTCCCCTCCTCCTGGTCTCCTCCTCCTGGTCTCCTCCTCCTGGTCTCCTCCTCCTGGTCTCCTCCTCCTGGTCTCCTCCTCCTAGTCTCCTCCTCCTGGTCTCTCCCTCCTGGTCCTCCCCTCCTGGTCTCCTCCTCCTGGTCTCCTCCTCCTGGTCCCCTCCTCCTGGTCTCCTCCTCCTGGTCTCTCCCTCCTGGTCCCCTCCTCCTGGTCTCTCCCTCCTGGTCTCCTCCTCCTGGTCTCCTCCTCCTGGTCTCTCCCTCCTGGTCCCCTCCTCCTGGTCTCTCCCTCCTGGTCTCCTCCTCCTGGTCTCTCCCTCCTGGTCTCCTCCTCCTGGTCTTTCCCTCCTGATCCCCTCCTCCTGGTCTCCTCCTCCTGGTCTCTCCCTCCTGATCCCCTCCTCCTGGTCTCCTCCTCCTGGTCTCTACCTCCTGGTCTCCTCCTCCTGGTCTCCTCCTCCTGGTCTCCTCCTCCTGGTCCCCTCCTCCTGGTCCCCTCCTCCTGGTCTCCTCCTCCTGGTCCCCTCCATCTGGTCTCCTCCATCTGGTCTCCTCCTCCTGGTCCCCTCCTCCTGGTCTCCTCCTCCTGGTCTCTCCCTCCTGGTCCCCTCCTCCTGGTCTCCTCCTCCTGGTCTCTCCCTCCTGGTCCCCTCCTCCTGGTCTCCTACTCCTGGTCTCCTCCTCCTGGTCTCCTCCTCCTGGTCTCCTCCTCCTGGTCTCTCCCTCCTGGTCCCCTCCTCCTGTTCTCTCCCTCCTGGTCTCCTCCTCCTGGTTTCTCCCTCCTGGTCCCCTCCTCCTGGTCTCTCCCTCCTGATCCCCTCCTCCTGGTCTCCTCCTCCTGGTCTCTCCCTCCTGATCCCCTCCTCCTGGTCTCCTCCTCCTGGTCTCTCCCTCCTGGTCCCCTCCTCCTGGTCTCCTCCTCCTGGTCTCTCCCTCCTGATCCCCTCCTCCTGGTCTCCTCCTCCTGGTCCCCTCCTCCTGGTCTCCTCCTCCTGGTCCCCTCCTCCTGGTCTCCTCCTCCTGGTCTCCTCCTCCTGGTCCCCTCCTCCTGGTCCCCTCCTCCTGGTCTCCTCCTCCTGGTCTCTCCCTCCTGATCCCCTCCTCCTGGTCTCCTCCTCCTGGTCCCCTCCTCCTGGTCTCCTCCTCCTGGTCCCCTCCTCCTGGTCCCCTCCTCCTGGTCTCCTCCTCCTGGTCCCCTCCTCCTGGTCTCCTCCTCCTGGTCCCCTCCTCCTGGTCCCCTCCTCCTGGTCTCCTCCCCTCCTCCTGGTCTCTCCCTCCTGGTCTCCTCCTCCTGGTCCCCTCCTCCTGGTCTCCTCCTCCTGGTCTCTCCCTCCTGGTCCCCTCCTCCTGGTCTCCTCCTCCTGGTCTCTCCCTCCTGGTCCCCTCCTCCTGGTCTCCTCCTCCTGGTCCCCTCCTCCTGGTCTCCTCCTCCTGGTCCCCTCCTCCTGGTCTCCTCCTCCTGGTTCCTCCTCCTGGTCTCCTCCTCCTGGTCTCCTCCTCCTGGTCTCTCCCTCCTGGTCCTCCTGGTCTCCTCCTCCTGGTCCCCTCCTCCTGGTCTCCTCCTCCTGGTCCCCTCCTCCTGGTCCCCCTCCTGGTCTCCTCCTCCTGGTCCCCTCCTCCTGGTCTCCTCCTCCTGGTCCCCTCCTCCTGGTCCCCTCCTCCTGTCTCCTCCTCCTCCTGGTCTCTCCCCTGGTCTCCTCCTCCTGTCCCTCCTCCTGGTCTCCTCCTCCTGGTCTCTCCCTCCTGGTCCCCTCCTCCTGGTCTCCTCCTCCTGGTCTCTCCCTCTGGTCCCCTCCTCCTGGTCTCCTCCTCCTGGTCTCTCCCTCCTGGTCCCCTCCTCCTGGTCTCCTCCTCCTGGTCTCCTCCTCCTGGTCTCCTCCTCCTGGTCTCCTCCTCCTGGTCTCTCCCTCCTGGTCCTCCCCTCCTGGTCCTCCTCCTCCTGGTCTCCTCCTCCTGGTCTCTCCCTCCTGGTCCCCTCCTCCTGTTCTCTCCCTCCTGGTCTCCTCCTCCTGGTCTCTCCCTCCTGGTCCCCTCCTCCTGGTCTCTCCCTCCTGATCCCCTCCTCCTGGTCTCCTCCTCCTGGTCTCTCCCTCCTGATCCCCTCCTCCTGGTCTCCTCCTCCTGGTCTCTCCCTCCTGGTCCCCTCCTCCTGGTCTCCTCCTCCTGGTCTCTCCCTCCTGATCCCCTCCTCCTGGTCTCCTCCTCCTGGTCCCCTCCTCCTGGTCTCCTCCTCCTGGTCTCCTCCTCCTGGTCCCCTCCTCCTGGTCTCCTCCTCCTGGTCCCCTCCTCCTGGTCTCCTCCTCCTGGTCTCCTCCTCCTGGTCCCCTCCTCCTGGTCTCCTCCTCCTGGTCTCCTCCTCCTGGTCTCTCCCTCCTGATCCCCTCCTCCTGGTCTCCTCCTCCTGGTCCCCTCCTCCTGGTCTCCTCCTCCTGGTCTCCTCCTCCTGGTCTCCTCCTCCTGGTCTCCTCCTCCTGGTCTCCTCCTCCTGGTCCCCTCCTCCTGGTCTCCTCCTCCTGGTTTCCTCCTCCTGGTCTCCTCCTCCTGGTCTCCTCCTCCTGGTCTCCTCCTCCTGGTCCCCTCCTCCTGGTCTCCTCCTCCTGGTCCCCTCCTCCTGGTCTCCTCCTCCTGGTCTCCTCCTCCTGGTTTCCTCCTCCTGGTCTCCTCCTCCTGGTCTCCTCCTCCTGGTCCCCTCCTCCTGGTCTCCTCCTCCTGGTCTCCTCCTCCTGGTTTCCTCCTCCTGGTCTCCTCCTCCTGGTCCCCTCCTCCTGGTCTCCTCCTCCTGGTCTCCTCCTCCTGGTCTCTCCCTCCTGGTCCTCCCCTCCTGGTCTCCTCCTCCTGGTCTCCTCCTCCTGGTCTCCTCCTCCTGGTCTCCTCCTCACTTAAGAATGACATTTACACATAATTATACGACAACTTTGCAACATGATATTTTGTGAAACAATGAGATATTGACATTAAATAAGTGTGTTTTCTGATATAACCTCCTGTAACACACAACTTTTGAATAGAATACCACTTTGACCAGCCAAACTGACAAACACACAACAAACGTGTACACATGAGAGTTTAAACATGAAATTATGATCCATGAGTGTGTGTTGTGTGTGTTATGTGTGTTGTGTGTGTGTGTGTGTGTTATGTAAGCGGCTGCAGAGATTAGCACAGATGTGAAGTGGACCGTGCTACACTCCTCCCTCTTCCTTTTCACTGAAGCTTTTGGAGCAGGTCGTCCCGGACCGGTCTGTGCTCCGCTCAAACAGCTCTGGACCGTCGCTGTCCGTTGGCCCGACACGGAGAAGAGAGAGAGGCACAGGTCTTAAAGGTCATAGAGGTCATAGAGGTCATAGAGGTCATAAAGGTGAGGCCGTTTTCATTATAGAAACGTTCAGAAATAAGATCAAGTAAGATTTTGTATTGGTCCTAATTTCTCATCTGGACTGAGTAGAGCTTAGAACGTGGACTGAGTAGAGCTTAGAACGTGGACTGAGTAGAGCTTAGAATATGGACTGCGTAGAGCTTAGAACACGGACTGAGTAGAGCTTAGAACATGGACTGAGTAGAGCTTAGAACGTGGACTGAGTAGAGCTTAGAGACGTGGACTGAGTAGAGCTTAGAACATTAGACTGAGTAGAGCTTAGAACGTGGACTGAGTAGAGCTTAGAACATTAGACTGAGTAGAGCTTAGAACGTGGACTGAGTAGAGCTTAGAACGTGGACTGAGTAGAGCTTAGAACGTGGACTGAGTAGAGTTTAGAACGTGGACTGAGAAGAGCTTAGAACGTGGACTGAGTACAGCTTAGAACATTAGACTGAGTAGAGCTTAAAACGTGGACTGAGTAGAGCTTAGAACATTAGACTGAGTAGAGCTTAGAACGTGGACTGAGTAGAGCTTAGAACGTGGACTGAGTAGAGCTTAGAACATTAGACTGAGTAGAGCTTAGAACGTGGACTGAGTAGAGCTTAGAACATGGACTGAGTAGAGCTTAGAACATGGACTGAGTAGAGCTTAGAACGTGGACTGAGTAGAGCTTAGAACGTGGACTGAGTAGAGCTTAGAACGTGGACTGAGTAGAGCTTAGAACGTGGACTGAGTAGAGCTTAGAACGTGGACTGAGTAGAGCTGAGAACGTGGACTGAGTAGAGCTTAGAACATGGACTGCGTAGAGCTTAGAACACGGACTGAGTAGAGCTTAGAACATGGACTGCGTAGAGCTTAGAACGTGGACTGAGTAGAGCTTAGAACGTGGACTGAGTAGAGCTTAGAACGTGGACTGAGAAGAGCTTAGAACGTGGACTGAGTAGAGCTTAGAACATTAGACTGAGTAGAGCTTAGAACGTGGACTGAGTAGAGCTTAGAACATTAGACTGAGTAGAGCTTAGAACGTGGACTGAGTAGAGCTTAGAACGTGGACTGAGTAGAGCTTAGAACGTGGACTGAGTAGAGCTTAGAACGTGGACTGAGTAGAGCTTAGAACGTGGACTGAGTAGAGCTTAGAACATTAGACTGAGTAGAGCTTAGAACGTGGACTGAGTAGAGCTTAGAACGTGGACTGAGTAGAGCTTAGAACGTGGACTGAGTAGAGCTTAGAACATTAGACTGAGTAGAGCTTAGAACGTGGACTGAGTAGAGCTTAGAACATGGACTGAGTAGAGCTTAGAACGTGGACTGAGTAGAGCTTAGAACATTAGACTGAGTAGAGCTTAGAACATGGACTGAGTAGAGCTTAGAACGAGCTTAGAACGTGGACTGAGTAGAGCTTAGAATATGGACTGCGTAGAGCTTAGAACATGGACTGCGTAGAGCTTAGAACGTGGACTGAGAAGAGCTTAGAACGTGGACTGAGTAGAGCTTAGAACATTAGACTGAGTAGAGCTTAGAACGTGGACTGAGTAGAGCTTAGAACGTGGACTGAGTAGAGCTTAGAACGTGGACTGAGTAGAGCTTAGAACGTGGACTGAGTAGAGCTTAGAACGTGGACTGAGTAGAGTTTAGAACGTGGACTGAGAAGAGCTTAGAACGTGGACTGAGTAGAGCTTAGAACATTAGACTGAGTAGAGCTTAAAACGTGGACTGAGTAGAGCTTAGAACATTAGACTGAGTAGAGCTTAGAACGTGGACTGAGTAGAGCTTAGAACGTGGACTGAGTAGAGCTTAGAACGTGGACTGAGTAGAGCTTAGAACGTTGGCTGAGTAGAGCTTAGAACATTAGACTGAGTAGAGCTTAGAACGTGGACTGAGTAGAGCTTAGAACATTAGACTGAGTAGAGCTTAGAACGTGGACTGAGTAGAGCTTAGAACGTGGACTGAGTAGAGCTTAGAACGTGGACTGAGTAGAGCTTAGAACATTAGACTGAGTAGAGCTTAGAACGTGGACTGAGTAGAGCTTAGAACATGGACTGAGTAGAGCTTAGAACATGGACTGAGTAGAGCTTAGAACATGGACTGAGTAGAGCTTAGAACATGGACTGAGTAGAGATTAGAACATGGACTGAGTAGAGCTTAGAACGTGGACTGAGTAGAGCTTAGAACATGGACTGAGTAGAGCTTAGAACGTGGACTGAGTAGAGCTTAGAACGTGGACTGAGTAGAGCTTAGAACATGGACTGAGTAGAGCTTAGAACGTGGACTGAGTAGAGCTTAGAACGTGGACTGAGTAGAGCTTAGAACGTGGACTGAGAAGAGCTTAGAACGTGGACTGAGTAGAGCTTAGAACATTAGACTGAGTAGAGCTTAGAACGTGGACTGAGTAGAGCTTAGAACATTAGACTGAGTAGAGCTTAGAACGTGGACTGAGTAGAGCTTAGAACGTGGACTGAGTAGAGCTTAGAACGTGGACTGAGTAGAGCTTAGAACGTGGACTGAGTAGAGCTTAGAACGTGGACTGAGTAGAGCTTAGAACGTGGACTGAGTAGAGCTTAGAACATTAGACTGAGTAGAGCTTAGAACGTGGACTGAGTAGAGCTTAGAACATTAGACTGAGTAGAGCTTAGAACGTGGACTGAGTAGAGCTTAGAACGTGGACTGAGTAGAGCTTAGAACGTGGACTGAGTAGAGCTTAGAACGTGGACTGAGTAGAGCTTAGAACATTAGGACTGAGTAGAGCTTAGAACGTGGACTGAGTAGAGCTTAGAACGTGGACTGAGTAGAGCTTAGAACGTGGACTGAGTAGAGCTTAGAACATTAGACTGAGTAGAGCTTAGAACGTGGACTGAGTAGAGCTTAGAACATGGACTGAGTAGAGCTTAGAACATGGACTGAGTAGAGCTTAGAACGTGGACTGAGTAGAGCTTAGAACGTGGACTGAGTAGAGCTTAGAACGTGGACTGAGTAGAGCTTAGAACGTGGACTGAGTAGAGCTTAGAACGTGGACTGAGTAGAGCTTAGAACATGGACTGCGTAGAGCTTAGAACGTGGACTGAGTAGAGCTTAGAACATGGACTGAGTAGAGCTTAGAACGTGGACTGAGTAGAGCTTAGAACGTGGACTGAGTAGAGCTTAGAACGTGGACTGAGAAGAGCTTAGAACGTGGACTGAGTAGAGCTTAGAACATTAGACTGAGTAGAGCTTAGAACGTGGACTGAGTAGAGCTTAGAACATTAGACTGATGCTGAGTAGAGCTTAGAACGTGGACTGAGTAGAGCTTAGAACGTGGACTGAGTAGAGCTTAGAACGTGGACTGAGTAGAGCTTAGAACGTGGACTGAGTAGAGCTTAGAACGTGGACTGAGTAGAGCTTAGAACATTAGACTGAGTAGAGCTTAGAACGTGGACTGAGTAGAGCTTAGAACGTGGACTGAGTAGAGCTTAGAACGTGGACTGAGTAGAGCTTAGAACATTAGACTGAGTAGAGCTTAGAACGTGGACTGAGTAGAGCTTAGAACATGGACTGAGTAGAGCTTAGAACATGGACTGAGTAGAGCTTAGAACGTGGACTGAGTAGAGCTTAGAACGTGGACTGAGTAGAGCTTAGAACGTGGACTGAGTAGAGCTTAGAACGTGGACTGAGTAGAGCTTAGAACGTGGACTGAGTAGAGCTTAGAACATGGACTGAGTAGAGCTTAGAACACGGACTGAGTAGAGCTTAGAACGTGGACTGAGTAGAGCTTAGAACGTGGACTGAGTAGAGCTTAGAACGTGGACTGAGTAGAGCTTAGAACGTGGACTGAGTAGAGCTTAGAACGTGGACTGAGTAGAGCTTAGAACGTGGACTGAGTAGAGCTTAGAACGTGGACTGAGTAGAGCTTAGAACATGGACTGAGTAGAGCTTAGAACGTGGACTGAGTAGAGCTTAGAACGTGGACTGAGTAGAGCTTAGAACGTGGACTGAGTAGAGCTTAGAACGTGGACTGAGTAGAGCTTAGAACGTGGACTGAGTAGAGCTTAGAACGTGGACTGAGTAGAGCTTAGAACATTAGACTGAGTAGAGCTTAGAACGTGGACTGAGTAGAGCTTAGAACGTGGACTGAGTAGAGCTTAGAACGTGGACTGAGTAGAGCTTAGAACATTAGACTGAGTAGAGCTTAGAACGTGGACTGAGTAGAGCTTAGAACATGGACTGAGTAGAGCTTAGAACGTGGACTGAGTAGAGCTTAGAACATTAGACTGAGTAGAGCTTAGAACATGGACTGAGTAGAGCTTAGAAAGCGTGGACTGAGTAGAGCTTAGAATATGGACTGCGTAGAGCTTAGAACATGGACTGCGTAGAGCTTAGAACGTGGACTGAGAAGAGCTTAGAACGTGGACTGAGTAGAGCTTAGAACATTAGACTGAGTAGAGCTTAGAACGTGGACTGAGTAGAGCTTAGAACGTGGACTGAGTAGAGCTTAGAACGTGGACTGAGTAGAGCTTAGAACGTGGACTGAGTAGAGTTTAGAACGTGGACTGAGAAGAGCTTAGAACGTGGACTGAGTAGAGCTTAGAACATGACTGAGTAGAGCTTAGAACGTGGACTGAGTAGAGCTTAGAACGTGGACTGAGTAGAGCTTAGAACGTGGACTGAGTAGAGCTTAGAACGTGGACTGAGTAGAGCTTAGAACGTGGACTGAGTAGAGCTTAGAACATTAGACTGAGTAGAGCTTAGAACGTGGACTGAGTAGAGCTTAGAACATTAGAGTAGAGCTGAGTAGAGCTTAGAACGTTAGACTGAGTAGAGCTTAGAAACGTGGACTGAGTAGAGCTTAGAAACATGGACTGAGTAGAGCTTAGAACGTGGACTGAGTAGAGCTTAGAACATTAGACTGAGTAGAGCTTAGAACGTGGACTGAGTAGAGCTTAGAACGAGCTTAGAACGTGGATGAGTAGAGCTTACTGAGAGTAGAGCTTAGAACGTGGACTGAGTAGAGCTTAGAACGTGGACTGAGTAGAGTTTAGAACGTGGACTGAGTAGTAGCTTAGAACGTGGACTGAGTAGAGCTTAGAACGTGGACTGAGTAGAGCTTAGAACGTGGACTGAGTAGAGCTTAGAACATTAGACTGAGTAGAGCGAGAACGTGGACTGAGTAGAGCTTAGAACATTAGACTGAGTAGAGCTTAGAACGTGGACTGAGTAGAGCTTAGAAGGTGGACTGAGTAGAGCTTAGAACATTAGACTGAGTAGAGCTTAGAACATGGACTGAGTAGAGCTTAGAACATGGACTGAGTAGAGCTTAGAACATGGACTGAGTAGAGATTAGAACATGGACTGAGTAGAGCTTAGAACGTGGACTGAGTAGAGCTTAGAACATTAGAACTGAGTAGAGCTTAGAACATGGACTGAGTAGAGCTTAGAACGTGGACTGAGTAGAGCTTAGAACGTGGACTGAGTAGAGCTTAGCACATGGACTGAGTAGAGCTTAGAACGTGGACTGAGTAGAAACTTAGAACATGGACTGAGTAGAGCTTAGAACGTGGACTGAGTAGAGCTTAGAACGTGGACTGAGTAGAGCTTAGAACATGGACTGAGTAGAGCTTAGAACGTGGACTGAGTAGAGCTTAAAACGTGGACTGAGTAGAGCTTAGAACATTAGACTGAGTAGAGCTTAGAACGTGGACTGAGTAGAGCTTAGAACGTGGACTGAGTAGAGCTTAGAACGTGGACTGAGTAGAGCTTAGAACGTGGACTGAGTAGAGCTTAGAACGTGGACTGAGTAGAGCTTAGAACGTGGACTGAGTAGAGCTTAGAACGTGGACTGAGTAGAGCTTAGAACATTAGACTGAGTAGAGCTTAGAACATTAGACTGAGTAGAGCTTAGAACGTGGACTGAGTAGAGCTTAGAACGTGGACTGAGTAGAGCTTAGAACATTAGACTGAGTAGAGCTTAGAACATTAGACTGAGTAGAGCTTAGAACGTGGACTGAGTAGAGCTTAGAACGTGGACTGAGTAGAGCTTAGAACGTGGACTGAGTAGAGCTTAGAACGTGGACTGAGTAGAGCTAAGAACGTGGACTGAGTAGAGCTTAGAACATTAGTGACAACATTTAGGATCATTAAAACACTGCAGGTTTTTAAAGTGTATTTTCTAAATAAACCAACGAAGAATTAAATATAAAAACCCAGATCTGCAAAGAGAGGGAAGAAGAAAGATACTTGATATTCTTATATAAGTAATGTTTAGTGTAATGTTATATATTATCTGTTATTATATGTTATTATCTGTTATTATCTGTTATTATATGTTATTATCTGTTATTATCTGTTATTATATGCTATCTGTTATTATATGTTATTATATGTTATTATCTGTTATTATATGTTATTATATGTTATTATATGTTATTATCTGTTATTATATGTTATTATATGTTATTATATGTTATTATCTGTTATTATATGTTATTATATGTTATTATATGTTATTATACAGTAGGTCCCATTCCTTTTTGTTGTCTTCACTCACGCTTTTCATGAATCACGCAGCTGCGTGAAACATATTACATCCTATCGCCACTAGGTGGCAGGTTAAGTCCGCTTTAACTCTGCCAGTGACTTAAACGCTCAGGTATAAGACTGCGTGCAAACCTGTTTTGCCTAGTGATACTATGTTGGCCGAATGGTTAGCCTTGCAGGTTAGGACCCGGGGGATCTGGGTTTGATTCTTGTCTGAGGCAGTTTTGGTTGCACACCTTTTGGTTGCTTGTGTGCAATTACGTAACGTTATCAGCTTGTTATCTTCTTTCCTTGTCAAAAGGAAATGTCATGTTGTAAAATTGGCATTTTTATTCCTGCAGTTTGGTTGGTGCTGATTGTGGAGTTGAATTCCAATTGTATTTAAAGTTTACATGTTTATCAAGCTCCACGTGCACCGGTCTGCGCTACACTCACCTGAGAGAGAGAGAGAGAGAGAGAAGAGAGAAGAGAGAGACAGAGAAGAGAGACAGAGAGACAGAGAGACAGAGAAGAGAGAGAGAGAGAGAGAGAGAGAAGAGAGACAGAGAGAGAGAGAGAGAAGAGAGACAGAGAGACAGAGCAGAGAGACAGAGAAGAGAGACAGAGAGAGAGAGAGAGAGAGAGAGAGAGAGAGAGAGAGAGAGAGAGAGAGAGAGAGAGAGAGAGAGAGAGAGAGAGAGAGAGAGAGAGAGAGAGAGAGAGAGAGAGACAGAGACAGAGAGAGAGAGAGAGAGAGAGAGAGAGAGAGAGAGAGAGAGAGAGAGACAGAGAGAGAGACAGAGAGAGAGAGACAGAGAGAGAGAGAGAGAGAAAACTTGCAGCCTTAGCTCGTGTGCGAAGGACAAACCTGCTGTTTACACAAAACTAAGAACTCTACAGACTAAGACTCATCCATGAATATAAACAGCGCATCTCTAGCTTTAAGTCATTTTTTATTTGAGAACAATCCGACTCATATGTTTGGTTTTATGGTTAGAGTGACGCTGGGTTTGTGTAGTGAAAAGTAAACACTGCATCACACACAGGGCGGCGTTACGTCGCCTTTTGTTGGCCTTTTCCTCATGAGCTCATTACAAAAGCAGTACAAGAGAAGTCCTGCTAAAGTTTGGACTTAAGTGATGTCTGCAGTCTGAATCACTCTCTCAGTGTGAGTTGTGTGTTTTACAACAGCGACCGTTTGACAAACAAGACTGTGCCACAACCCCCATTATTTTCACTGCTCTTGTCAGTCATTCAGATCATCAGACAGCTCAACTATATCATTAACTGTGTTCCAGATAGATAGATAGCCTCTATGTTGCAGAGACAACATACACATATTTTGTACTAATGTTAATCTTTATCATTAAATTGCATTAACGTGTATATTTAAAATAATTATGTATTGTCTATATAGAATTCTATGCCAATTCGAAAATAAAGACATTCTGAAAGCGATCTGCCTCTCGTGATCTTTTAGTGAGGTCTTCTTGTATTTACTGTTTGGCTGAGCAAAGTTTTAATAGTATTGGTTAAAATAAATCCCATTATCAAACACTCTGGACGGCGTGATGTAAATAAGAGAGAGAGAGACACGCTGACGCATTTTGGCTCAGTGCGCTGGTGTGCAATAAATGGAATACATCCCAATACTCATCAAACAAGATCCATTCAGTTTTATCATTGCAGGAAATGTTTATTAAATTAGCAATTGGCACCTTGACAAAATACTGGATATAGAAATGAAGCTCTTCGCGAAAGTTCACTGTGGTAGACCCGGCCACTGCTGCCAGATCTACAAGCTGCTCATCCTCTACTCATTACACCAGCAAACGCCCACATCTAATCCACCAATAACCACCAGGACAGCAAGTTAACAGCCGGAGACGCCCACTTCCCGGCCTTCTGAAGTCTGCAAACTTCTGAAGTCTGCAAGGTGCATGTCGCTAACGCACCTGTTCGCAAATGCATGCGTGGTTCTGGAGGGGTCGCTTCTGCTCACGTGTTGCTCGTGCGCGTGGCCCGGCTGTCCTCAGTCTGGCTGCTCATGGTCTGCTCCTCCTCCACGTCCCTGCACCTGCTGTGGTTCGCGTGTCTCCGCTGCTCTCCTCCTCTGCGGGCTCTTCTGCGGGCTGCTCCGCGGGGCCCCTCTGCAGGTTCTGTGCTGCTCGTTCCTCGTGGTCTGCTGCCGCGCGCAGACGGTCTGGCGGTGCCGCGTTGTCCCGTTGCTTTTCCCAAGTCTCCTGGCATGTGAGTACAGTGAGTGTGCTGACCGCGGACGGATTAATCCCGGAGTTTGGGCTGCAAGCGGCTGGTTTTTGCCCTACGCACTTGACTGCAGGCGTCAGTTTTCGCCCCGTGCTTGGTCTGCAGGCTCCGTTTTCACACGTGTTTGAGCTAACTGAGGGACAATGCATCTTAAATGGCATCAATCTCTATTGTCTGAGGGATATAAGAGGAGCAATGTGCATAATTCAGATTCATGTTCTGCCACTTGCAGTAAAACCACGTTGGATATATGTGCAAAGACTACCCCATTGTGCTCCAGACGGCACACACCAGAACTCTTGCCACGGCGCCATCTTTACAGCATTAATCTCATTACTCGCAAGTCACTATTGTTAAATGAATGCATTTAAATTCGTCTATCTGCAGGAGGAAGAGGGGCCATGCATTTAAATAGCTAGGTCACTAGTATTAAATCAGGTAACTAAACTGCAGTTGTTGCATTTTGAAAGTGCAGCAGAAAGAAAAGGGGCCCAATGTGAATCTGCAATGGGTTTGAAGTGGAGTTGGAGCTAATGAACGCGTGGAAAAGTGATGGTTCATGCGTATCTGCCATAACCAAAGCAGCAAGATGGCTCCAGGGGACATCTGTTATTCGCATGGGAATGTTTCGGATTCGGGTTGATTTATTTCCTCAGGTTCTTAAACAACCGTGGGCATGGTTCTCTGACCGCCGCTGCTGCGGTCCCTGCTGCCGTTCCTACTGATGCCTGATCCCGCTGCTGCCTGTTCCCGCTGCTGCCTGTTCCTGCTGCCTGCTCCTGCTGCTGCCTGTTCCCGCTGCTGCCTGTTCCTGCTGCCGCTCCTGCTGCTGCCTGTCCCTGCTGCCTGCTCCTGCTGCTCCTACTACTACATATGCCGCTGCTGCTGTTCCTGCCGCTGCCGCTCCGCAGGCTCCCAGGCTGCACCTGTCTCTACGGCTCGGCTCTTTCAGACACGTATGTAACCTGGCTCACGGAGACAAGCGGCGCACGCTGGCGTGACACGTCTGTTGTTCGTATGAATCGCATTGTGGTGCTACTGCTCCTGCTAATGCTGCTTCTGCTGCGTCATACTGCTACCGCTACTGCTGCTACTGCTGCTACTGCTGCCGTGCTGCTGCTGCTTCTTTTACTTTGACATCTCTCTTCACTTCGCATCTCTTTTACTGAAACACTAAACAGCTACAACAATATTCTACTGCTGTGGCTTTGATACAGGATTATTGCTGTTATTATCTACGGATGCTGCATCTGCTGCTGCTGCTGCTACTGCTGCTTCATACTGCTCCTGCTACTGCTGCTGCTTCATACGGCTACTGCTGCTACTACTGCTGCTGCTGCTTCATACTGCTCCTGCTACTGCTGCTGCTGCTACTGCTGCTGCTGCTTCATACTGCTACTGCTGCTGCTTCATACTGCTCCTGCTACTGCTGCTGCTTCATACGGCTACTGCTGCTACTACTGCTGCTGCTGCTTCATTTACCTTGCCATCTCTCTTCACTTGCATCTCTTTTACTGAAACCCTGAACAGCTACAACAACATTCTACTGCTGTGGCCTTGATACAGGATTATTACTGTTATTTCTAAGGACGCTGCTGCTGCCGCTGCTGCTGCTGCTACTGCTGCTGCCGCAGCTTGATACAGGACTATTGCGGTTATTATCTGAGGTTACTGCTGCTGCTGCTACTGCTGCTGCTGCAACCCACTCTCTCAGAAGCTTATCCTGCTTCTAATGGATGCAGCCCGGCTAGTATGCCGTGCTGCGCTGGACTCGCACCTATGCTCCCAGGGTCGCTTCGGCGGTCATGCTTCATCTCTCTACTTGATCTTCTGATTCTATCAGATGCAGCTGGCCGAGTAGCTGCGCTGAGCCGTCAATCAAACTCCTAATCAAAGGCATCCATACCTGTATTCTTCACTCTTCTGATCGCAGGCTCCCCATCATGCTGCCCATCCTGCAGCGGCGCTGAACTCCGGCTCATCTTCCAAGTACATGTCTGCCCTCCTCGCAGCATCTTCCTGCTCTCCTTCTATGGCTTCTCTGCATAAGCGTTTCACTACTGCTCACTCAACCTTCATGCGGTCCGAGACACGGCTTTCCCGACCATCCTACTATCCTGATTATCTACTCTCCAACCCAAGATTCTAAGCGTAAGGGCGCCTGCAACATCAATGGCCCTCTCCGATATGTCTCTGCCCCTACAGGTCTCCGCTTCTACACGGACACTGCCCCTTCCGTGGGTTTTGGGGGATTCTTCCAGGACCATTGGGTTGCCGGCCGTGGCCCGCTACTTTCCCCGGAGCATTTCCACTGCCCTACACGAGACATTCCCAGTGGTCGTGGCTGCGCGCTGTGGAATCACGCGTGGCAGAGAAAGAGGATCTCTGTCACGTGTGATAATCTCAACGTAGTGGAAGCATTACACAAAGGTCGCTCTTTTTCCACCCAACATAATGTCCCCTGACCATTTCAACCTCCGTCTCAAACATTCAAAAATCAAAGGAGCCTGCAATATAGTAACAGCTCGCTCGGACACATCTCTCTGCCCCTACAAATCCTTTATGCGTTACACTCTCCTCCGCTGCAAAAAGGAGATCTTAACGGACCTCTATTTCTCACTCCAGACATTCTTCCCATGACAGCAACCTGGTTCAGAGCTCAACTAAGATCCCTACTGCTCCTCTGTAATTTGTCTCCCCAGCTCTACACAGCCCACTCCTTCAGGATAGGCGCTGCCACGCGCGCGGCCTCGCTGGGGCTCCCCCACACCTCTCTGCAACAGCTGGGGCGCTGGTCCTCTTCGGCCTTCTCCGCCTACATCAGGCCAGACGCGTCCGCCATCCTGGCTGCACAACGCCTACTGGCTTCCTCGTAAGCTCCCAGCAAAGCAATACAATACAAAGCAAAGTAAGTGAACCAATAAGATTCTGGTGGCGGCACGCACTTCTTCAAAGATAACTCTGCTGCAGCGTCCGGTTGATCGTGATGCGAGCGCTCACGTCCCGGCGCTTAAAGATAACTCCACTGCAGCGTCTGGTATCGATCGTGATGCGAGCGCTCACGTCCCAGACAGCGTCCGGTTGATCGTGATGCGAGCTCACGTCCCGGCGCTTAAAGACAACTCTGCTACAGCGTCTGGTATCGATCGTGATGCGAGCGCTCACGTCCCAGGCAGCGTCCGGTTGATCGTGAAGCGAGCGCTCACGTCCCGGCGCGCAAAGATAACTCTGCTACAGCGTCTGGTATCGATCGTGATGCGAGCGCTCACGTGCCGGCGCTCAAAGATAACTCTGCTACAGCGTCTGGTATCGATCGTGATGCGAGCGCTCACGTCCCAGACAGCATCCGGTTGATCGTGAAGCGAGCGCTCACGTCCCGGCGCGCAAAGATAACTCTGCCCGTTTTTGGGGATTATGCACGCGAGCAAGCGCCGCACTCAACAGCATCTCTCCCGGGCCTAGGGCGCCAAACATACTCAATCAACAAACTTCTAACTGCATTTTCCCTCTTGGGTCTCTCCAAAGTGAAATCCTAACAATAGTAGGCTAATAGTAGGCTAACATGGACGTCCCTTGGCCTGTGGGGATATCAGGTGGTCTATAATCTATTGTTTATTGCTTAAACTGGATTTTCTACATTCCTGTGGACTCGAGCCCTGGTCAATCTAGTTCAATACAGTTCAGTTCCTACGCAGCTTTGCGCGTTTTGAAAACTGCCTGAGATACCCGAAAAAGAGCGTGATTTCCTGCCGTTTAGGGTGACGACAATCTAACTTTTCATGCAGTGCCTTGTACTGTAGTCGCTCATACAGACTCCAAACTTTCCAGTCTTGGACGTAACAATATTTATAAGGTTTTGAAGAAGATGACAAAGTCTGGGATCGCGTCTTTAATTCAGACAGAAGACATGTTTTATTGTCGATGGTAGAGACAGCACGAACAACACAAACACAGATACAACAGAATGCAAGTGTATTATACAGAGCGTTGGCATGGAGACCTCCAATCAGCAGCTGCCACAGTGCCATGTAGCTTGGCCTTCAGATAGACACAACAAGGGAAAAGTACAGGCTTCTGCACATTGATAGAATGATGAGTTTAACTTTAACAAAAGTTGCTTCAAAGTGTTATGAAATCTCAGTTTTTTCAGAGGGATTTTTTAATAGCCTAGCCTGATTTATTCAGCTTTGAACCCAAAAAAACAGGCGGAATTGGGGTTTGTACAGATTTGTTCATTATCATTAGTCAATTGAAAAACTAAACAATATATCCAGAATCCCATCTGCTAAAATCTTAGTTACTAATATGTCAATAAAATGAAACCATACATTTTAATCTGGCGCAATCCATTATTTTTATTCCGTTGCCCAAAATTTAGGCAATTTCGGCCATTTTTATGAACAACATGTCTTACTTTTTATATGGAAACATAAAATGACAGAACATTTTCTGTTCACCTGCCTTAAGCTTTTGTTAAAGCGGAGATAATACGAAGGACATGAGGTTCCTTTTAATGTTCGTATGATTGAGGCTGGTTCGATCTACTGGACGTTTGGGTAAAGCAAGCGCACAAGGGGTGCCCTCCAAACTGCCGCATCCGTACCATGCTAATGTCCCTACTTTGCTATGAATGCAGCGGCTGGCCAGGCTGCTTCAGAACACTATTCAGCATTGGCGGATACCACTACTTTCAAACTCGTGATTGGCTGAAAAATCACACGTGGCCAGCCCACGTGGGATTACTCCCCCATTAGTAGCTTACTCCCCATTGGATGAAGCTTACTCCCCATTGGATGAAATCACTACTTTCAAATAAGTATAATCTCTCGTGATTGGCTGGCAGATCTGTCACTATTGGTCACCCTGCCTCATAATTAATGCAATATTTATATAAATATGTATTAATTCATATTATGCTGCATATATTTTATCCTATGTAGGCTACTACACTATTATTAGGCCATCAATGACATGAATGAATTTATAGAGGAAATGAAAATTTTCCAGGAATATGTATGTAAAGAAAGCTTTATTAAAACACACACACAGCTTTATGCCCACACTTAGGTAATTAAAAAATTACAACTCTGAACTGTCCAATCGCCTCCTCGGGGTTTGGCAGCGTTCTAGAGAGACGCTTAATGTGCGTGGCTCTGTACGTACAGTTATGATTGGTATCTATACATATCCATTACCGACACAAAACATGTGTAGATAAACCAAATTCAATTTCCATGGATACATTAACAATACTTACATAACCTTTTTGAGAAAGAAAGTTTTCCCCCCATCATAAATTTGTATTAGCAATATCGTGAGAATGTGTTTTATGTTTAAAAGTGTTGCTACTGAATGCTATTTCAAAGTAAGTGGTATAACTAGTATAACTTTCAAATAGTTAGAATACTCATTTTGAGTAATTGTATTCGGTAGAGTTACTGTAGACTTCAAAAACTCTGCCGAGATCGGGAGCGGCCTGAGGCTGCGTCAGCCCTCGCTACAACAGCAGCGTCTAAGAGCGCCTTTTGAGGAGCAATTTCTATCTGTCCTAAAGACAGAAGAGCCTGTGCGCATCAGGTGACTTTGATTTTCAACAGGAGTTTTCCTCTCATTCTGATCAGAGGAGCGAGGGGAGAAGCGTCTGTGGCTTCCCCCTCCTCTTTTTATAGAATGAATAGTGGCAACCCGTGCGTTAATGCCCCCAGCCATGTGTGACACCAGCGCGTTTTACAAGTTTACTACAGTCTAGCAACTATTTTAAATGTGTTGGCCTAATTACTAAGTATGTTTTAGAAAAAATGTAAACGTCAACAAAATCAAAAGTGTCAAAGCCTGTACTTGAACCCGGGTCCTCTCGCACTAGAGTCTAGCTCCTTATCATTGAGCTATAAAGCCACAGAAAGTTGTCCGGTGAAGAGAGAAGAATGAGCGGTGAGAAGCCAATGTTCCTAACCCTGCTCACAAGTACCACCTGGTGGTTGTTTGGGTCATTGCAGCATCACTGGGGGAAAAAAATAAGACGCGTGTTTCACACGTGAGTCTCGTGCTATTCACGCGTGAAAGGCGACAAAACGAAATGGGACCTACTGTATGTGATTATATGTTATTATCTGTTATTATCTGTTATTATCTGTTATTATCTGTTATTATCTGTTATTATCTGTTATTATCTGCATGATTCAAAAGCTACAAATGTATGTATTTTGTGTTTGTTGTGTTGTTGCTGTAGGTGGAGTCAGAGCTGCAGAGATGATGCTCAGACTCGGACGTCTCACTCCTGGATACTTTCACCTTCTCCAGGTTTGGATTCTTTAATCTCAAACAAACTCATGGTTAATCTGAGTCACTGGTTTCATCTTTAATCTGAGTCACTGGTTTCATCTTTAATCTGAGTCACTGGTTTCATCTTTAATCTGAGTCACTGGTTTCATCTTTAATCTGAGTCACTGGTTTCATCTTTAATCTGAGTCACTGGTTTCATCTGAAGATGGAGAAATGCTTTTGGACCAAACGTGTGAATTAATATTTGATGTTTTATATAACGAGGTCTGACTCCACCTCTCGCTGACGGCTTCACCTCCTCCTGTTCCTCCTCCTCCTCCTGCTCCTCCGCCTGCTCCTCCTCCTCCTCCTCCTCTTGCTCCTCCTCCTGCTCCTCCTCTTGCTCCTGCTCCTCCTCCTCCTGCTCCTCCTCCTGCTCCTCCTCCTCCTCTTGCTCCTCCTGCTCCTGCTCCTCCTCCTGCTCCTCCTCCTCCTTCTGCTCCTCCTCCTCCTGCTCCTCCTCTTGCTCCTCCTCCTCCTCCTGCTCCTCCTCCTCCTGTTCCTCCTCCTCCTCCTGCTTCTCCTCCTGTTCCTTCTCCTCATCCTCCTCCTGCTCCTGTTCCTCATCCTCCTCCTGCTCCTGTTCCTCCTCCTCCTTCTCCTCCTGTTCCTCCTGCTCCTCCTGCTCCTCCTCTTGCTTCTCCTCCTGCTCCTCCTCCTCCTGCTCCTCCTCCTCCTGCTCCTCCTCCTCCTCCTCCTCCTCCTGCTCCTCCTCCTCCTTGATTTGAGCTTTAACTCACATAATTTAGAAACTATGATCATGTTGTGACAACCCCAGGGTTGCCCCTATGAAGTTTTGTTTCTGCCCCTTTTATGTACACTGTGCGCTCCAGCCATGTATATACGCCCTGTCCCGTCATAGCCTCACCTCATTGGCCCAGTGCTCGCGCTGCGGGTGGAGCGGCCCTCTTCCGCATTTTGAAAATGACAGTCGCGCTCTGACTGAGAAGGAGGCAGGAGAGACTGATCGCATGTGCTCGATAGAAGCAGAATTCTGGAGGTCGTACAATCCCTCCGTGTTCTATCAGACTGTATAAAATATAAATCACAAAACATGATTGAACTTGACCCAGTCATTCCTTCATAATCTGAACAATGACTGTTTATATTCTACTGATGGTACATTGGAAAACAACTTCACACAAGATTAAAAACATCTCTTTAGTGCATTTTAACAGAAGTTTATATTCTAACTGTGACGGGATCCCAGACTGTTTGAATCAGTTTAAATCACTGTTTAACGTTAGAGCAGTTTCAGAGACATGGACGTGGACAAAGGCATGTTCTGCACAAACCGACAACATAAGAGTGGCTTTATATAAAGATACAAATATTACTTTTAACATCGTAGAATGTCTTTAGGTTTCAAACCGACTGTTTGAATGCATCACTATTGGATTGGCTCTGCCAAAGAAAAAGGTTATTGTAAGTTGTGTTTACAGGACACAGGATCTGACCTGAAGGCTTTCAGGGAATGGATGGAGAAAATATTTCGAAATAAAAACAAACAATATATAATATGCAGTTTAATATTAATCTATGAAATCCCCTGAAACATAAACATACAGATGAATTCATGGACAGCATGTTTTCCATGAGCTTGTACCTCTAGAGTCACAACACACTGCTACCATCATTGATCACATCTTTAACATTTTAGACACCAGAGTTCCTGGTGGTTTGCTGGTCACCAGTCTTCATGGTTTATGACATCGACTGTAAAATACCTGACCATGTTAAACGTGACAGCTGTCGTAGAATCATATCACAACAATAACAGATCTAAACATTGATGAAGAGTGAATCCATTTACCAAATGTCCGATGTGCTAAAAACTGTACGACAAATACTGTCCAATCAGAAAGTGCACGACAAGTCACTACACAAACTCCCTGGATGTCGAAAAATGATCTGTACAAACTTTCCTTAGACACAGAACTATAGAGACTGAGCAAAGGTATAAACTATACCCCGCCCGACCCGCCTGGGAGTGCTTCAGTCCTGCACCGGACCTGTCCACGTTCAGCGTCCACTGGTCCACGTCCTGTAGCTAGCTTAGGTCCTGGATCATTAGCCTGTCCGTCCGGAGGAGCGGATCCCTTTCTCATATGGGTCTCCCTCCCTGTGGGTTTCCCTAGTTCTCCCCAAGGTTTCTCACTTTTTCCCACTGGGTTTTTTAAGAGTTGTTCCTTGTGGATGCAGGAGGGTCTTGTTGGACAGTTAGTGTCCAACAGAAAGGATTGGTGATGATCAGGACACTTTAGCATTCTACAACATGTATGGACATTTTCTTCTGTGTGTGCTTTATATTCTTCATGTGTTTTAACTGTTGATTCTCTGACCTGTGTTGGTGATTTCAATGGTTTTGTTAAGTCTCTGAGATGACTTCTGTTGTGACCTAGGGCTATACAAGAATAAATTGTATTGTATTATATTGTGTGTATACAAAAACAAATTAAGCAGCATATAGAGGGCAAGTAGGTAAGAATATTATACTGATTTATTCATTAAAAAGAATGATATTAAAGGAATTTGGAAAGTGTTGAACACATTGGTCGTGGTTCTAGCAGCCCTAGTTATCCAGAGCACTATGTGGAGAACGACACACATGGTACAGACACAGACACAGACACACACACACACACACACACACACACACACACAGACACACACACACGCACACACACAGACACACACACACACACACAGACACACACACACACACACAGACACACACACACACAGACACACACACAGACACGACACACATACACACACACACACACACACACACACACACACACACACACACAGACACACACACACACAGACACACACACACGCACACACACAGACACACACACACACACAGACACACACACACACACACAGACACACACACAGACACACACAGACACAGACACACACACACACACACAAACACACACACACACACACACACAGACACACACACAGACACACACACACACAACACACACACACAGACACACACACACACACACACACACACACACACACAGACACACACACACACACACACAGACACACACACACGCACACACACAGACACACACACACACACAGACACACACAGACACACACAGACACACACAGACACACACACACACAGACACACACACAGACACACACACACACAGACACACACACACACACACACACACACACACACACACACACAGACACACACATACACAGACACACACAGAGACACACACACACACACACACACACAGACACACACACACACACACACACACACAGACACACACAGACACACACACACACACAGACACACACACACACACACACACACACAGACACACACAGAGACACACAGACACACACAGACACACACAGAGACACACATACACAGACACACACACAGACACACACACACACAGACACACACACACACACACACAGACACACACACACGCACACACACAGACACACACACACACACAGACACACACACACACAGACACACACACAGACACACACACACACACACACACACACACAGACACACACACACACAGACACACACACACACAGACACACACACAGACACACACATACACAGACACACACAGAGACACACACACACACACAGTGTATTAATAGCTCTGCGTCTCAGACCGACCTGAACGTCTGAAAACAAATGTGTTTTTATTATTGCTGTTCTCACATGATCGATGACATGGATTTTCCTTTTGTTAATCTGATGAAGCACAGACGCCGAACATTCATCCAGTCTTAGTTCCACATTATTTGCAAATTGATTTGGACAGTTCTTCTTCACAGACGGTAAACGGTGTTTCCCGGACACTGCCTCATCCTTGGATCTGCTTTTCTCTTTCCCTCGAGAATCCATTCTAACTTTTTGTGTGAATATTTTTAATCTGTTCCACAGACGACCTCCCGCTCTCCCCCCTCCGAAGACAGCGCTATATTTTTGACGTGTCCACCGTCCCCAACAAGGCCGAGGTGCTGGGAGCTGAACTGCGGATTGTCACCAAAACCAGCGGAAATTCTCGAATTTCTGATTCAGATCCGGTGGAAATCCAGTTATATTCTTGTCTCGACCAGCAGATTGTTTACTCCAAGACTTTGGACCTGCAAGAGTCGGGACATCGGCCAAAATGGGAGGTCCTAGATGTTTGGGAAGTCTTTCGTGACTGGCAGAGTTCAAGTCCTGGCAAAGTTTTCTGCTTGGAGCTGGCGGCCATTTTGGATAACTCCGAAAAGGAAGTAGATTTGAACGTTTTGGGATTGCACCGTCAGGGAAAACCGCAGCAGAAGAAAGCCATTTTGGTGGTTTTTACGCGCTCGAGAAAGAGGCAGACTTTATTCAGCGAGCGCAAAGAGGGTCGAGCTTTGATGGGAATGATCCGGAAAGCCAAAGAACGGAACGCCAAACTGAGCAGGAAGCGGCGCACGGCGAGCTCCAAGACTCGCCACGGGAAGCGCCACGGGAAGAAGTCCAAATCGCGCTGCAGCAAGAAGCCGCTGCACGTGAACTTCCGGGACCTGGGCTGGGACGACTGGATCATCGCGCCGCTGGACTACGAGGCGTACCACTGCGAGGGCGTGTGCGACTTCCCGCTCAGATCGCACCTGGAGCCGACCAATCACGCGATCATACAGACTCTGATGAACTCCATGAACCCCAGCCACATGCCCCCGAGCTGCTGCGCCCCCTACAGGCTGAGCCCCATCAGCATCCTCTACATCGACTCTGGGAACAACGTGGTCTACAAGCAGTATGAGGACATGGTGGTGGAGTCCTGTGGCTGCAGATGAGGGAGGGGGGGAGGGGGAGAGGGGAGGGGGGAGGGAGAGAGGGGAGAGAGAGAGAGAGGGAGGGAGGAGAGAGAGAGGGAGAGGGAGGAGAGAGGAGAGAGAGAGAGAGAGAGAGAGGGAGCGAGAGAGAGGAGAGAGGAGAGAGAGAGAGAGAGGAGCGAGAGAGAGAGGAGAGAGAGAGAGAGAAAGAGAGAGAGGGAGGGAGGAGAGGAGAGAGAGAGAGAGAGAGAGGAGAGAGAGAGAGGGAGAGGGAGAGGGGAGAGGGGAGAGAGAGAGAGAGAGAGAGAGAGGGGAGGAGAGAGGAGAGAGAGAGAGGAGGGAGGGAGGAGAGAGGAGAGAGAGAGAGAGAGGGAGGGAGGAGAGAGAACGAGAGAGAGGAGAGAGAGAGACAGAGAGAGAGAGGGAGAGAGAGAGAGAGGGAGCGAGAGAGAGGAGAGAGGAGAGAGAGAGAGAGGGAGCGAGAGAGAGAGGAGAGAGAGAGAGAGAGAGAGAGAGAGAGAGGAGGGAGGAGAGAGGAGAGAGAGAGAGAGGAGAGAGAGAGAGAGGAGAGGGAGAGGGAGAGAGGGGAGAGGGAGAGAGAGAGGAGAGAGAGAGAGAGAGGAGGAGAGAGGAGAGAGAGAGAGAGGGAGGGAGGAGAGAGGAGAGAGAGAGAGAGAGGGAGGGAGGAGAGAGAACGAGAGAGAGGAGAGAGAGAGAGACAGAGAGAGAGAGGGAGAGAGAGAGAGAGAGCGAGAGAGAGGGAGAGAGAGAGAGAGAGAGAGAGAGAGAGGAGAGAGAGAGAGAGAGGGAGGAGAGAGGAGAGAGGGAGAGGGAGAGGGGAGAGAGAGAGGAGAGAGAGAGAGAGGGAGGGAGGAGAGAGAACGAGAGAGAGGAGAGAGAGAGACAGAGAGAGAGAGGGAGAGAAAGAGAGAGAGAGGAGAGAGAGAGAGAGAGGGAGGAGAGAGGAGAGAGAGAGAGGGAGGGAGGAGAGAGAACGAGAGAGAGGAGAGAGAGAGACAGAGAGACAGAGAGAGAGAGAGAGAGAGAGACAGAGAGAGAGAGAGAGGAGGATTTTGAACTAAAAAGGTAGATCTTTTGGGTGATCTTGAAAAGACGTGTGTTGATCCTGATAATTTGTGTTTCGTGGATTCTTCAAACGCCTCCGTTCTTCTCATGAGTCCGTCGAGCGTTCAGCAAAGTTTATTGGTTTGGCACAGTTCATACTCAAAGAGCTGAACAGAACAAGAGAAATCACACCAGGCCTTAAAAACTACTGTTGTATTTACCTTGTTATGGAGATGTTCCACAGAAACAGAGACGCCCTTTAATCTGGAGACTTTGTGAGCGACAAAACCACTCAAACTAAACACAAGAAAATATAGGTTTAAAAATGTTTAAAAATGTTTAAAAATGTAGGAAAGTGTTTAAATTCTTCAGTTTGTGCTCAGTGTCTGTTGGAGACGTCAGAGCGGCTTTAACAGAAACAGGTTCAGAGTCGTTACAGCCGGGATGCTCCTGATGTCAGCATGGACGGAGCCAAGAGCGACTCCAGGTCTGTGGTTGAGGTTAACTTTCCTGAAACTCTGATTTATATTGATTCTATTTGGGTTTTCTAGATAATAAATATAATAAGAAGCATGTGACAGATTTAAATCGTTGGAACAGTGGTATTTATATCTACTATACTATATATTATAATCTAAATATATGTTGTTATTATATTTTATTATAAATATGACATTGCTCAAAGTCCACAAACTACAAAAAATGAAAGAGATGTCTGTCTTAAAACACATAAATCAGTATTTCAAACAGACACATTGGTCATGTTCCATGTGTTTGTTCCGTTTATTTTTCTGAAACAACAGAAAACACTGAACTTTTATGAAAGTGTTTAGGCCAAAAATGATAAATAACAAATAATGGGATGGAGAGAGTGGAACGTTCTGAACCAACGGGAAAAGACTTTTAAAGACTTTTAGTCTGATTTCCTGCTGCATTATTTTCTTCTTCCAAAAGAGACTTTTCTTTATATTTTGAAAAACAATATCATTTTGCTTTGTCCCGTTGGAAAATCTGGTTTTGAGGCAGAGTCCGGATGTGCTTTTTGCAGTGTAGGAACAGAAGAGCGAGCTCTAGTTAAACCTTAAACACTGTTGTGGTCTGAAAGTTACGTACCCCAGCTTTAAATATAAAACAGATGCCTGAGGATCTCATCGTTTTTCCATAAAATCATTTCACATTTTCACACATGTCCAACAATCGCAGCCTTCGTGTGTTTGTCCAAATGTGAGGCTTTTCTCCAAACTCAGGGACTCCTCCTTAAGAAGCACTGAACATTCTACTTTTGTACATATTTGAAAAGTATAATTTATGACGATAAGTTATTGTGAAACTCTGTGAAACATGGAAATGAAGGACATAATGTTTAGATCAGCTTTAGTGAATTAACAGTTATTCTATTCTTTGTATATTGTTGAAATTTAAGATAATATATTATTCTTTTTTACAGTAATCACTTTTAACCAAATGAATATATTCTTTTATGTAGAATAACAAATAAAATGTTTTTTCTGTCTCCGTCATGTTTGGTTTCTATTTGTTCATAAATATTACTTTTAAATCATTTTCTAATCGCCATGGAAACACCAAACACACTCATAACTAATTCCCTGCACATGGTGTGTTTGATGGTTTTATGGTTCTTAGAATATTGTTGTTTTTGGTGCAATATTAATTTCAAACCAGAAAAAAAGGTGTGTTCAGACAGTATTTTATTATTTTATTCACTGAACAGGACAGTGCAGCACTTTTGCACATTTTGTCGTGTTTTCGACCATAAAAATAATAATCATTTCATTTGGAATATTTTTCTCTGAAAAACCACAACTTTCTCTTTCTTCTGCTGAAGTCTGTGTTTTTGCTTTTAAGTCTTGCTTCTTCATCATGTTTAAGTTAAAGATTTTAGACCCTTTATTTTTATGCTACTAATACTAATGTAAATAGTTACTACTAATACTAATATATACAGCATATTTACAGTATATATACAATATATTTACAGTATATACAATATGTTTACAGTATATATACAATATGTTTACAGTATATATTTACAGTATATTTACAGTATATACAGTATATTTACAGTATATACAATATGTTTACAGTATATTTACAGTATATTTACAGTATATATTTACAGTGTATATTTACAGTGTATATTTACAGTATATATACAATATGTTTACAGTATATTTACAGTATATTTACAGTGTATATTTACAGTGTATATTTACAGTATATACAGTATATTTACAGTATGTCTGCAGTATATATACAGTATGTTCACAGTATATTTACAGTATATACAGTATATTTACAGTATATATTGGCGAAAGTGTCAGATCAGTATAAATGTGTCCTAAACAGCTGTTTCCAATGAAAGTGCCGTTATGTAACAGGTTCTTACACTTTTCTGACACGCTTTCTTCACCTTTGACAGAGAAAGTTTCCGGTTTCAGTCTGCAGAGTCCAGAGTCAGACCAAACTCATCTCTCGTCCTCACGTTAAAGGAGACAGAGTTGGTTTTTGTAAAGTCCAGTTTTTACAGATTTCCACCATTTTCCTGCTGCTGTCATCAGTTAAACAAACCGCCTCGGCTTTGGGCAAAGCGTCTCCACGTTTAGTGCTTGAGGTTCACAGCGAGAAGGTCCAGGTTTGATTCCACCTCAGGGCCTTTCTGAGAGGGGTTTGCATGTTATCCCCGTGTCTGCATAAGTTTTCTCTCCAGCTAAAAACATGTTCAATAGTCTCCCCTAAAAACATTTTCAATAGTCTCCTCTAAAAACATGTTCAATAGTCTCTTCTAAAAACATGTTCAATAGTCTCCCCTAAAAACATGTTCAATAGTCTCCCCTAAAAACATGTTCAATAGTCTCCCCTAAAAACATGTTCAATAGTCTCCCCTAAAAACATGTTCAATAGTCTTCCCTAAAAACATGTTCAATAGTCTCCTCTAAAAACATGTTCAATAGTCTCCCCTAAAAACATGTTCAATAGTCTCCCCTAAAAACATGTTCAATAGTCTCCCCTAAAAACATGTTCAATAGTCTCCTCTAAAAACATGTTCAATAGTCTCTCCTAAAAACATGTTCAATAGTCTCTCCTAAAAACATGTTCAATAGTCTCCTCTAAAAACATGTTCAATAGTCTCCTCTAAAAACATGTTCAATAGTCTCTCCTAAAAACATGTTCAATAGTCTCTCCTAAAAACATGTTCAATAGTCTCTCCTAAAAACATGTTCAATAGTCTCTCCTAAAAACATGTTCAATAGTCTCAAAAAGTTCAATGTCTCCCTAAAAACATGTTCAATAGTCTCTCCTAAAAACATGTTCAATAGTCTCTCCTAAAAACATGTTCAATAGTCTCTCCTAAAAACATGTTCAATAGTCTCTCCTAAAAACATGTTCAATAGTCTCTCCTAAAAACATGTTCAATAGTCTCCCTAAAAACATGTTCAATAGTCTCCCCTAAAAACATGTTCAATAGTCTCCTCTAAAAACATGTTCAATAGTCTCTCCTAAAAACATGTTCAATAGTCTCCTCTAAAAACATGTTCAATAGTCTCTCCTAAAAACATGTTCAATAGTCTCCCTAAAAACATGTTCAATAGTCTCCTCTAAAAACATGTTCAATAGTCTCTCCTAAAAACATGTTCAATAGTCTCCCTAAAAACATGTTCAATAGTCTCTCCTAAAAACATGTTCAATAGTCTCCCTAAAAACATGTTCAATAGTCTCTCCTAAAAACATGTTCAATAGTCTCCTCTAAAAACATGTTCAATAGTCTCCTCTAAAAACATGTTCAATAGTCTCCCCTAAAAACATGTTCAATAGTCTCCCCTAAAAACATGTTCAATAGTCTCCTCTAAAAACATGTTCAATAGTCTCATCTAAAAACATGTTCAATAGTCTCCTCTAAAAACATGTTCAATAGTCTCCTCTAAAAACATGTTCAATAGTCTCTCCTAAAAACATGTTCAATAGTCTCTCCTAAAAACATGTTCAATAGTCTCCTCTAAAAACATGTTCAATAGTCTCTCCTAAAAACATGTTCAATAGTCTCCCCTAAAAACATGTTCAATAGTCTCTCCTAAAAACATGTTCAATAGTCTCCCCTAAAAACATGTTCAATAGTCTCCTCTAAAAACATGTTCAATAGTCTCTCCTAAAAACATGTTCAATAGTCTCCTCCTAAAAACATGTTCAATAGTCTCTCCTAAAAACATGTTCAATAGTCTCCTCTAAAAACATGTTCAATAGTCTCCTCTAAAAACATGTTCAATAGTCTCCTCTAAAAACATGTTCAATAGTCTCCTCTAAAAACATGTTCAATAGTCTCCCCTAAAAACATGTTCAATAGTCTCTCCTAAAAACATGTTCAATAGTCTCCTCTAAAAACATGTTCAATAGTCTCCTCTAAAAACATGTTCAATAGTCTCCTCTAAAAACATGTTCAATAGTCTCCCCTAAAAACATGTTCAATAGTCTCCTCTAAAAACATGTTCAATAGTCTCCTCTAAAAACATGTTCAATAGTCTCCTCTAAAAACATGTTCAATAGTCTCCTCTAAAAACATGTTCGATAGTCTCCCTAAAAACATGTTCAATAGTCTCCCCTAAAAACATGTTCAATAGTCTCCTCTAAAAACATGTTCAATAGTCTCCCCTAAAAACATGTTCAATAGTCTCCCCTAAAAACATGTTCAATAGTCTCCTCTAAAAACATGTTCAATAGTCTCCTCTAAAAACATGTTCAATAGTCTCCCCTAAAAACATGTTCAATAGTCTCCCTAAAAAACATGTTCAATAGTCTCCCCTAAAAACATGTTCAATAGTCTCCCTAAAAACATGTTCAATAGTCTCCCCTAAAAACATGTTCAATAGTCTCTCCTAAAAACATTGTTCAATAGTCTCCTCTAAAAACATGTTCAATAGTCTCCTCTAAAAACATGTTCAATAGTCTCTCCTAAAAACATGTTCAATAGTCTCCCCTAAAAACATGTTCAATAGTCTCCCCTAAAAACATGTTCAATAGTCTCCCCTAAAAACATGTTCAATAGTCTCTCCCTAAAAACATGTTCAATAGTCTCCTCTAAAAACATGTTCAATAGTCTCCTCTAAAAACATGTTCAATAGTCTCCTCTAAAAACATGTTCAATAGTCTCTCTCTAAAAACATGTTCAATAGTCTCCCTAAAAACATGTTCAATAGTCTCCTCTAAAAACATGTTCAATAGTCTCCTCTAAAAACATGTTCAATAGTCTCCTCTAAAAACATGTTCAATAGTCTCCCTAAAAACATGTTCAATAGTCTCCCTAAAAACATGTTCAATAGTCTCCTCTAAAAACATGTTCAATAGTCTCCTCTAAAAACATGTTCAATAGTCTCCTCTAAAAACATGTTCAATAGTCTCCTCTAAAAACATGTTCAATAGTCTCTCTCTAAAAACATGTTCAATAGTCTCTCCTAAAAACATGTTCAATAGTCTCTCCTAAAAACATGTTCAATAGTCTCCTCTAAAAACATGTTCAATAGTCTCCTCTAAAAACATGTTCGATAGTCTCTCCTAAAAACATGTTCAATAGTCTCCTCTAAAAACCTGTTCAATAGTCTCCTCTAAAAATATGTTCGATAGTCTCCTCTAAAAACATGTTCGATAGTCTCCTCTAAAAACATGTTCGATAGTCTCCCGTAAGAGGCCTTTACCGAGACCATGACCAAAGATGGAACGATCTCCTCAAAGATGAACTATAAGAAGAACTCATAACGAGAATATTACACAGTTAGAAATGGATCGTTTTAAAGATTTCCTTAAATCATTTCATCCTCAGCATTTATCCAACTGCAGTTTTATTCACGAAGACTTCAGATGTTCCTTCAGGACAGACTGTCATGGATCCACAGGAGACATTTCAGTTTGGATTTATTTACTCTTGTTTTATTGACCCCTGTGTCTTCGTGTCTTTAGTGTTTTTAGTGTTTTTAGTGTTACTTCCTGTTTCCTGAGGCCCCGCCCTCATGCCCCGCCCTCATGTGCATTACCTGGGTCTGGTCTGTATCTAAACCCTGCGTCTCACTTCCTGTTCCGTCAGTGTTGCGTCTGTTTTAGTTCTTATCGTCAGTCCCTGTTTAGTTACTTTTTGTGTTTTCTCTGGATTTTGTTTTGTTTTATAAAATCCTTTATTTTTGCAGTTCTGTGTTTTGGGTTCATTTCCTTTTTCCATTGTGACAGAAAAACATTCTGTTATATGTGATACACATGAGGGTAATTATAAAACAGGAAGTACAACTGAAGAAGACAGGGGTTAACAAATTACAGATATAAAACAGGAAATGAACTCAAACTGAAATGTCCGCACTGTGGGACATACATGCCATAACAGCTCACCTCTGCTACATTAGACCTCTGCTACATTAGACCTCTGTCATTAGACCTCTGCTACATTAGACCTCTGCTACATTAGACCTCTGCTACATTAGACCTCTGCTACATTAGACCTCTGTCATTAGACCTCTGCTACATTAGACCTCTGCTACATTAGACCTCTGCTACATTAGACCTCTGCTACATTAGACCTCTGTCATTAGACCTCTGCTACATTAGACCTCTGCTACATACCTCTGTCATTAGACCTCTGCTACATTAGACCTCTGCTACATTAGACCTCTGCTACATTAGACCTCTGCTACATTAGACCTCTGCTACATTAGACCTCTGCTACATTAGACCTCTGTCATTAGACCTCTGCTACATTAGACCTCTGCTACATTAGACCTCTGCTACATTAGACCTCTGCTACATTAGACCTCTGCTACATTAGACCTCTGTCATTAGACCTCTGCTACATTAGACCTCTGCTACATTAGACCTCTGCTACATTAGACCTCTGCTACATTAGACCTCTGCTACATTAGACCTCTGCTACATTAGACCTCTGCTACTTTAGACCTCTGTCATTAGACCTCTGCTACATTAGACCTCTGCTACATTAGACCTCTGCTACATTAGACCTCTGCTACATTAGACCTCTGTCATTAGACCTCTGCTACATTAGACCTCTGCTACATTAGACCTCTGCTACATTAGACCTCTGTCATTAGACCTCTGCTACATTAGACCTCTGCTACATTAGACCTCTGCTACATTAGACCTCTGTCATTAGACCTCTGCTACATTAGACCTCTGCTACATTAGACCTCTGCTACATTAGACCTCTGCTACATTAGACCTCTGTCATTAGACCTCTGCTACATTAGACCTCTGCTACATTAGACCTCTGCCACATTAGACCTCTGCCACATTAGACCTCTGCTACATTAGACCTCTGCCACATTTGACCTCCATCATTAGACCTCTGTCATTAGACCTCCATCATTAGACCTCCATCATCAGACCTCCATCATTAGACCTCCATCATTAGACTTCCATCATTAGACCTCCATCATTAGAACCCCATCATTAGACTTCCATCATTAGACCTCCATCATTAGAACCCCATCATTAGACCTCCATCATTAGACCTCCATCGTTTGACCTCCATCATTAGACCTCCATCATTAGAACCCCATCATTAGACCTCCATCATTTGACCTCCATCATTAGACCTCCATCATTAGAACCCCATCATTAGACCTCCATCATTTGACCTCCATCATTAGACCTCCATCATTAGAACCCCATCATTAGACCTCCATCATTTGACCTCCATCATTAGACCTCCTTCATTAGAACCCCATCATTAGACCTCCATCATTTGACCTCCATCATTAGACCTCCATCATTAGAACCCCATCATTAGACCTCCATCATTAGACCTCCATCATTAGAACCCCAATCAATAGACTTCCATCATTAGACCTCCATCATTAGAACCCCATCATTAGACCTCCATCATTAGACCTCCATCATTTGACCTCCATCATTAGACCTCCATCATTAGAACCCCATCATTAGACCTCCATCATTTGACCTCCATCATTAGACCTCCATCATTAGACCTCCATCATTAGAACCCTTTCATTAGACTTCCATCATTAGACCTCCATCATTAGACCTCCATCATTAGAACCCCATCATTAGACTTCCATCATTAGACCTCCATCATTAGACCTCCATCATTAGACCTCCATCATTTGACCTCCATCATTAGACCTCCATCATTAGAACCCCCATCATTAGACCTCCATCATTTGACCTCCATCATTAGAACCCCATCATTAGACCTCCATCATTAGACCTCCATCATTAGACCTCCATCATTAGACCTGCATCATTAGACCTCCATCATTAGACCTCCATCATTAGACCTCCATCATTAGACCTCCATCATTTGACCTCCATCATTAGACCTCCATCATTAGAACCCCATCATTAGACCTCCATCATTTGACCTCCATCATTAGACCTCCATCATTAGACCTCCATCATTAGAACCCCATCATTAGACCTCCATCATTTGACCTCCATCATTAGACCTCCATCATTAGACCTCCATCATTAGACCTCCATCATTAGACCTGCATCATTAGACCTCCATCATTAGACCTCCATCATTAGACCTCCATCATTAGACCTCCATCATTAGACCTCCGTCATTAGACATCCATCATTAGACCTCCATCATTAGAACCCCATCATTAGACCTCCATCATTAGAACCCCATCATTAGACTTCCATCATTAGACCTCCATCATTAGAACCCCATCATTAGACCTCCATCATTAGACCTCCATCATTAGAACCCCATCATTAGACTTCCATCATTAGACCTCCATCATTAGACCTCTGTCATTAGACCTCCATCATTAGACCTCCATCATTAGACCTCCATCATTTGACCTCCATCATTAGACCTCCATCATTTGACCTCCATCATTAGACCTCCATCATTAGACCTCCGTCATTAGACCTCCATCATTAGACCTCCATCATTAGACCTCCATCATTAGACCTCTGTCATTAGAACTCCATCATTAGAACTCCATCATTAGACCTCCATCATTAGACCTCCATCATTAGACCTCCATCATTAGACCTCTGTCATTAGAACTCCATCATTAGACCTCCATCATTAGACCTCTGTCATTAGACCTCCATCATTAGACCTCCATCATTAGACCTCATGAGGGGAAAGTGGTCCTTCATTTACACTGTCGTCATGGTAACCTCCTGTAATCCTGCCATTGTGTTTCCATTTGTGAATTCCACTCAAACAAACACAGTAGAACAGTGTGTCCCACAGTGGGGTCATTACACGGGGGGCCGCGAGAGGTCATAAAAAAAAAAGTTTTATATAATTATTGTGTGTTAAAGTAAAAATATTTTTTTTGTAATATTAAAACATTTGTGTATATTATTTGACTTGAATAATCAAATTGTAATCATTTGTGTATTACAAAATGGGGTGCGTCATTTACATGTTTGAAGCTGAGGCCATTTTTAACGTTGTCTTCTTGGTTATTGTTTCGGGGCCCACGAGGACCCATCTGATTTTTAAGGTGTTACTGACTTTGGTAATGGCTGCTGTAGAATATTCCTGCTAAAATAACAAAACACCAAACATGAAAAGAAGCAGGAGAAAGCCTCTGGCTCATGTGTGAGTCAGGGTCACGGAAAAGAGGACACAAGTCACTGTTCACTGCAACAAAAGAGGTTTGATCTTGGTCTTTCTCTCTGAATCTATAATCCAGGCCACCGCAGAAATGTACAGAATAATGTATTTAGTGGACTTCAGAACCAGCTTGCACACATTCCAAAAGTTGAAGTCCCATTTATGATATGGTGGTTACACAACTCTGAACAGTTAGACAAAGACGACCAAACCTTCCTCAGCTTCTTCAGCTTCTCTGTGAGGTCTCAGCGCTTGTGGAGCCGGGACTCAGTGTTTGTGTGTCCAGAGAGATAAAGACTGCAGTTGTTGACACGGGGTGAACGCGGGGTCAGCAGACAAGAGTTAAGAGGGCGGCCATCTTACTGTGGGTGGGCAGTGGGCGGAGCCAGAGCCACCAGGTCCCAGCACAATGGCCTTTTCGGAGACTGGGGACAGAAGATTAGGCCTGGGCCGGTCCTGCGCGGGGGCAAAAGTCAAGTAGCCCCATTGTCTCCTGTAACTGCGGACATTAAACTGTGTCCAGCAATCAAAACCCGGAGGAATGCAACAGAGACAATAACACGATATAAAAAAGAGGCGGGGTTTTAAAGCAGATGGACTGAATAGGCAGGAATGCAGGCAGAGTATAGGGCCGCGAGGGGCGGGGACCGGACGGGACAGATTTAAAGTGGGACGAGGGAGAAATTTACAGGCCGCAACAAAGACGGAGTGTAAATCCACGGAGCGAGCAGTCAAATGAAAGTCATGGCCTTCCGCTGAAGAATTCCTGGCATTCTGATCGGTAAACTCGGCTGAATACTATTTAAATCACTGTTTTCTACGTCAGAGACATCTTTTAGATTCAGCAAGTTTCAGTCCACTCTCACAGAGATGTTCTTCCATATGACAAGGCAAGGCAAAGCCAGGCCAGGCCAGGCCAGGCCAGCTTATTAGGCACAGTTCATGCACAAGGCAACACCAAAAATGTGCAGAACAAAAACAAGATCACACCACAGCCAGTCCCTGTGCTCCTCAGAGTCCCAGCAGGAGGCCAGTCCCTGTGCTCCTCAGAGTCCCAGCAGGAGGCCAGTCCCTGTGCTCCTCAGAGTCCCAGCAGGAGTCCAGTCCCTGTGCTCCTCAGAGTCCCAGCAGGAGGCCAGTCCCTGTGCTCCTCAGAGTCCCAGCAGGAGGCCAGTCCCTGTGCTCCTCAGAGTCCCAGCAGGAGTCCAGTCCCTGTGCTCCTCAGAGTCCCAGCAGGAGGCCAGTCCCTGTGCTCCTCAGAGTCCCAGCAGGAGTCCAGTCCCTGTGCTCCTCAGAGTCCCAGCAGGAGGCCAGTCCCTGTGCTCCTCAGAGTCCCAGCAGGAGGCCAGTCCCTGTGCTCCTCAGAGTCCCAGCAGGAGGCCAGTCCCTGTGCTCCTCAGAGTCCCAGCAGGAGGCCAGTCCCTGTGCTCCTCAGAGTCCCAGCAGGAGTCCAGTCCCTGTGCTCCTCAGAGTCCCAGTTGGTGTATGGCACTAACATGTCACAAATGACTCAGATGTGTCTCTTAGTGATATTATTTTCATTATTTAAACAATTCTTAATCGTCAAATATAAATGTTGATCGATAAAGTCAAAAGCTTAAATTCATTGTTTTGTCTTACATAACATTTTGTGATATAAAGAGCCCTGTGAGTCACTATTTGACTCTTTGGGCTGAGCTGATTGGCTGAGAGAGGGTGGTCCTCTCTTTTTCACGTTTCTGTCTAAAAATAAGTGATCCAAAGATGCTACAAATACATTTATGGTAAAAACTAGGAATAGAACCAAACTGTTTTAAGAGCGAGGAACCAGTTCCATTTGTAATATATAATGTGGTTTGAAAGTTAGGTACCCCAGCTTTAATAAACTATTTAGGATTAGATTTAGATACTGGCTCAGTTGTAGAGCATCGGCCTTTGAGTCTGAAGGTTGTGGGTTCAAGCCCACCGCAAGACTTTCTCCACTGACTCCCACTGCTGTCGTTGTGTCCTTGGGCAAGACACTTCACCCACTTTGTTTATAAGTAGTGCAGAAGAAACAGCCTTGATGTGACATGAGTATATGTGTACATGACTATTCATCCAACTGAATTTCTCCATTGTGAGATCAATAAAGTATATCTTCTTCTTCTTCTTCTTCTTCTTTTACCCCACCGCAAATCCTTCCTGCTTGATATACTGCATTTTAAGTAAAAAAGAAATGAGATAAAAAAGTACTGAAATTATCTTTAATCCACGTTTTAAACAAAGAATGATTTATCATGTAGGAGTCTCGTGTTTAAAAAGAGAATGCCATGTTGTGTTTTTGGCCACAACACTGTAATAAAAGGACTTGGACCAGGATTTGAACCCAGGCTTTAGTTCGACAGCAGCAGTAAACATCACCGTCTCCGTCAGTGCGAAGTCCAGTCCCTCTTTGCCTCGTCTGTTCCTCTGAATCAGAAAAAACCTCTGGCTCAGTTTTTAAGTCAATATGTGAGCGGTGATTACGGCGCCCCCTGGATGTCATCGTGTGAACATGTGCGCGGCTTTTAACTTCAAGGAAAACCAAGATCCCAGGACTTTTACTGCCACTTATTACAACACAGAGGAGTTAGCCAAATCCTGCACTGCATCGTGGGTAGGAGCGGGGTGCAAACAATAAACGTCAGCAGCTTCTAGATTTAAGAAATCCAGGCAGCAATAAACGACATGTTACTGTCCCTTTCTTCTTTGCTTCATTATTTCTGTATTTAAAACAGGCACGATATTCTCCAGTTGTTTTTGATCTGTTTTTGTTAAAGGAGCAGCGTGTGAACATGTGGCCAAAAGTGGTACTGCAGCCTCTCCCACTCTCCCTGACTCAGGTTGCCAGATATGCAGACGAATCCAGCTGGGACCATAACAGCTGAATAGACAAGAGTTTTGTCAACAACAAATCTATAACCAACACCTTTTTCACAAAGATATAAATCCTGCTTTTATTCCTTGTTTTGTCGTTAATGATTTGAGAATCATAACGAGACCTTTTTTAGTTCTGCGCCACATGGTACTTTACCAGTGAGATTAGCTCCACATGGTACTTTACCAGTGAGATTATCTCCACGTGGTGAGTTCTGGCGCCCGGATCACAGACTTTCTGATTGGTGAAACGGTGGAGGGCGGGACATCGAAATGAAAACAATAACAAGATTTAGAGGCTGGAAAAGTAATTTAGAATATCTCTGAACTACTGTCATCAGTTAAAGAAGTATTGGAAAAGAGCAGTTTATTATTATGACAGATTAGGGCCCTTTAATGATGACAGATTAAGGCCCTTTAATGATAACAGATTAGGGCCCAGATTAGGGCCCTTTAATAAGGACAGATTAGGGCCCTTTAATGATGACAGATTAGGGCCAGACTTGATGTAATTGTTTTGTAATCAATGTTCTCAGAATCTGAACCAAGCAGAACATTCTGATTGAACTAACATTGAATCAACGTAATGTTTTTATGGGTCTAAATCTGAAATGAACCGTTCCCATGACAACGACCAAAGCACAAGCCTCTGTCTCTCTGATATGAACTCATCTGAAGCATATTGTTTTTCTGAACTAAAGAAATGCCTTTGATCTGAATCCTTACAGCATGTTCTGGGTTCTTCCTCGCTTCAGGCCCAAGTGTCGTAAAAGGACAGACGCCTGGATTCATATTTTATATTCACGCTCACGATACCTCATCTTGGTTTATAAGGAAACATGTGAAACATGTGGACAGTGTTTCAGCACAGTGTGGGCGGGTCCAGGCTCAAACGTGGCCAAAAGGACGTGCGCTGACATGCTGCAATACCACCCCGGGCCTGTGGGGGTGGACCCTGACATGCTGCAATACCACCCCGGGCCTGTGGGGGTGGACCCTGACATGCTGCAATACCACCCCGGGCCTGTGGGGGTGGACCCTGACATGCTGCAGTACCACCCCGGGCCTGTGGGGGTGGACCCTGACATGCTGCAGTACCACCCCGGGCCTGTGGGGGTGGACCCGGAATAAGAATTAGCCAATGCTAACAAATAGCATTAGCTGACCTCTGGAAAACGTCTTTACAGGATGGTCCAAAAGTGTCTCTTGGCCCAAAGCTCCGTTCCACATGTGTGTCAATGCTGAGGGTTCTGGACCAGTCTAGTTTAGTCGCTGTGGGCTTTAGAAGTCTCTCGTTTAAATGAATGGAGCTTACACCGGCTGACGCATGTAACGTCTGGGTCTGGTCCCTGTGTTTGCGATTACAATCTGTTGAATTCCATCCGACCAATCAGAGAGCGCGGGAGGCGGGTGTTGTAATTAGATGTGGACGACGTCAAGAGTTTGTGTCGAACGAGCAGGTCGTAGTTTGGTGAAGAATGCGATAGTAAAGTAATCTGCTCTGGTTCTATCAAGAAACTGAAGCTGGAGCAAGAGGAATGTTTAGCAAATGTAATCTCTGGAAAAAATCACTGGCACAGGAGATGGCTAAAGCTAGGCTAAATGCTAAATGCTAACGACTCACTTGGGCGCATTACATACGTCACAGTAAACTCAGATCGTTTCAATCTGTAAAATGAGTTAGCCCCTCCCACCTGTTCACAGAGTCAATGGATCAAATCCAGACCTTAGTATGAAATGAAATTAGTACTATGATGTGGTAAGACCAGGCTATGTCTGAGACTAACCCTGGCACATTTTTACTATTTTATATGTTAAATAGAGCAGCCATCCTCCTGCAGGAGGAGCAGTGAGGACCAGAAGGAGCAGGAGGATCAGAGAGGACCAGGAGGAGCAGGAGGATCAGAGAGGACCAGGAGGAGCAGGAGGAGCAGTGAGGACCAGGAGGATCAGAGAGGACCAGGAGGAGCAGGAGGATCAGAGAGGACCAGGAAGAGCAGGAGGAGCAGTGAGGACCAGGAGGAGCAGGAGGATCAGAGAGGACCAGGAGGAGCAGGAGGATCAGAGAGGACCAGGAGGATCAGAGAGGACCAGGAGGAGCAGTGAGGACCAGGAGGAGCAGGAGGAGCAGTGAGGAGCAGGAGGATCAGAGAGGACCAGGAGGAGCAGAAGGATCAGAGAGGACCAGGAGGAGCAGGAGGATCAGAGAGGACCAGGAGGAGCAGGAGGATCAGAGAGGACCAGGAGGATCAGAGAGGACCAGGAGGAGCAGTGAGGACCAGGAGGAGCAGGAGGAGCAGTGAGGAGCAGTGAGGAGCAGGAGGATCAGAGAGGACCAGGAGGAGCAGGAGGAGGAGAGGACCAGGAGGAGCAGAGAGGAGGAGCAGAGAGGAGCAGGAGGAGCAGGAGGAGCAGAGAGGAGCAGGAGGAGCAGAGAGGAGCAGGAGGAGCAGAGAGGAGCAGGAGGAGCAGGAGGAGCAGGAGGAGCAGGAGGATCAGAGAGGAGCAGGAGGACCAGGAGGAGCAGGAGGATCAGAGAGGACCAGGAGGAGCAGGAGGATCAGAGAGGACCAGGAGGAGCAGGAGGATCAGAGAGGAGCAGGAGGAGCAGGAGGATCAGAGAGGACCAGGAGGACCAGGAGGATCAGAGAGGACCAGGAGGAGCAGGAGGATCAGAGAGGACCAGGAGGAGCAGGAGGATCAGAGAGGACCAAGAGGAGCAGGAGGATCAGAGAGGACCAAGAGGAGCAGGAGGATCAGAGAGGACCAGGAGGAGCAGGAGGATCAGAGAGGAGCAGGAGGATCAGAGAGGAGCAGGAGGAGCAGGAGGATCAGAGAGGAGCAGGAGGATCAGAGAGGACCAGGAGGAGCAGGAGGATCAGAGAGGAGCAGGAGGATCAGAGAGGAGCAGGAGGATCAGGAGGATCAGAGAGGAGCAGGAGGATCAGAGAGGAGCAGGAGGATCAGAGAGGAGCAGGAGGATCAGGAGGATCAGAGAGGAGCAGGAGGATCAGGAGGAGCAGAGAGGAGCAGGAGGATCAGAGAGGAGCAGGAGGAGCAGGAGGATCAGGGGCTGGTATGTGTACTGGGTGCAGCTAGTGACAATCTTCAACATGAGTTTGTGATTGGCTGTAAATGTGAAAGGATTAATCTGTTTGTATGAGACAGTGAGTGTTAGTGACTGTAAATACAGATTGTAGTTTTCCATCTGAGGTCCCACAGTCGCACTCATTCACTCATGAACTATTGTACATGTTTTTAGTGGTCGGGAAAACCGGAGCACACGGAGGAAACCTACTCAGACACAGGGAGAACAGGCACACTCTGCACCTGCCTGTCTGGAGGTGGAATCAAACCCACGCACGAGAAAAATTGTGAGCCACTTTGTTCTGTTTTTACAGATGAAGAGTGTGATGAAGAGTGTGATCAATGTGTGATGAAGAGTGTGATGAAGAGTGTGATCAATGTGTGATGAAGAGTGTGATGAAGAGTGTGATGAATGTGTGATGAAGAGTGTGATGAAGAGTGTGATGAAGAGTGTGATGAAGAGTGTGATCAATGTGTGATGAAGAGTGTGATGAATGTGTGATGAAGAGTGTGATGAAGAGTGTGATGAAGCATGTGATGAATGTGTGATGAAGAGTGTGATGAAGAGTGTGATGAAGAGTGTGATGAAGAGTGTGATGAAGAGTGTGATCAATGTGTGATGAAGAGTGTGATGAATGTGTGATGAAGAGTGTGATGAAGAGTGTGATGAAGAGTGTGATGAATGTGTGATGAAGAGTGTGATGAATGTGTGATGAAGAGTGTGATGAATGTGTGATGAAGAGTGTGATGAAGAGTGTGATGAAGAGTGTGATGAAGAGTGTGATGAATGTGTGATGAAGAGTGTGATGAAGAGTGTGATGAATGTGTGATGAAGAGTGTGATGAATGTGTGATGAAGAGTGTGATGAATGTGTGATGAAGAGTGTGATGAAGAGTGTGATGAAGAGTGTGATGAATGTGTGATGAAGAGTGTGATGAAGAGTGTGATGAAGAGTGTGATGAATGTGTGATGAAGAGTGTGATGAATGTGTGATGAAGAGTGTGATGAAGAGTGTGATCAATGTGTGATGAAGAGTGTGATGAAGAGTGTGATCAATGTGTGATGAAGAGTGTGATGAAGAGTGTGATGAAGAGTGTGATCAATGTGTGATGAAGAGTGTGATGAATGTGTGATGAAGAGTGTGATGAAGAGTGTGATGAAGAGTGTGATGAATGTGTGATGAAGAGTGTGATGAAGAGTGTGATGAATGTGTGATGAAGAGTGTGATGAAGAGTGTGATGAATGTGTGATGAAGAGTGTGATGAAGAGTGTGATGAAGAGTGTGATGAATGTGTGATGAAGAGTGTGATGAAGAGTGTGATGAAGAGTGTGATGAAGAGTGTGATGAATGTGTGATGAAGAGTGTGATGAATGTGTGATGAAGAGTGTGATGAATGTGTGATGAAGAGTGTGATGAAGAGTGTGATGAAGAGTGTGATGAATGTGTGATGAAGAGTGTGATGAAGAGTGTGATGATGAGTGTGATGAAGAGTGTGATGAATGTGTGATGAAGAGTGTGATGAAGAGTGTGATGAATGTGTGATGAAGAGTGTGATGAAGAGTGTGATGAATGTGTGATGAAGAGTGTGATGAAGAGTGTGATGAAGAGTGTGATGAATGTGTGATGAAGAGTGTGATGAAGAGTGTGATGATGAGTGTGATGAAGAGTGTGATGAATGTGTGATGAAGAGTGTGATGAATGTGTGATGAAGAGTGTGATGAAGAGTGTGATGAAGAGTGTGATGAATGTGTGATGAAGAGTGTGATGAAGAGTGTGATGAAGAGTGTGATGAATGTGTGATGAAGAGTGTGATGAAGAGTGTGATGAATGTGTGATGAAGAGTGTGATGAAGAGTGTGATCAATGTGTGATGAAGAGTGTGATGAAGAGTGTGATCAATGTGTGATGAAGAGTGTGATGAAGAGTGTGATGAAGAGTGTGATCAATGTGTGATGAAGAGTGTGATGAATGTGTGATGAAGAGTGTGATGAAGAGTGTGATGAAGAGTGTGATGAATGTGTGATGAAGAGTGTGATGAAGAGTGTGATGAATGTGTGATGAAGAGTGTGATGAAGAGTGTGATGAATGTGTGATGAAGAGTGTGATGAAGAGTGTGATGAAGAGTGTGATGAATGTGTGATGAAGAGTGTGATGAAGAGTGTGATGAAGAGTGTGATGAAGAGTGTGATGAATGTGTGATGAAGAGTGTGATGAATGTGTGATGAAGAGTGTGATGAATGTGTGATGAAGAGTGTGATGAAGAGTGTGATGAAGAGTGTGATGAATGTGTGATGAAGAGTGTGATGAAGAGTGTGATGATGAGTGTGATGAAGAGTGTGATGAATGTGTGATGAAGAGTGTGATGAAGAGTGTGATGAATGTGTGATGAAGAGTGTGATGAAGAGTGTGATGAATGTGTGATGAAGAGTGTGATGAAGAGTGTGATGAAGAGTGTGATGAATGTGTGATGAAGAGTGTGATGAAGAGTGTGATGATGAGTGTGATGAAGAGTGTGATGAATGTGTGATGAAGAGTGTGATGAATGTGTGATGAAGAGTGTGATGAAGAGTGTGATGAATGTGTGATGAAGAGTGTGATGATGTGTGTGATGAAGAGTGTGATGAATGTGTGATGAAGAGTGTGATGAAGAGTGTGATGAAGAGTGTGATGAATGTGTGATGAAGAGTGTGATGAAGAGTGTGATGAATGTGTGATGAAGAGTGTGATGAATGTGTGATGAAGAGTGTGATGAAGAGTGTGATGAAGAGTGTGATCAATGTGTGATGAAGAGTGTGATGAATGTGTGATGAAGAGTGTGATGAAGAGTGTGATGAAGAGTGTGATGAATGTGTGATGAAGAGTGTGATGAAGAGTGTGATGAATGTGTGATGAAGAGTGTGATGAAGAGTGTGATGAATGTGTGATGAAGAGTGTGATGGAAGAGTGTGATGAAGAGTGTGATGAATGTGTGATGAAGAGTGTGATGAAGAGTGTGATGAAGAGTGTGATGAAGAGTGTGATGAATGTGTGATGAAGAGTGTGATGAATGTGTGATGAAGAGTGTGATGAATGTGTGATGAAGAGTGTGATGAAGAGTGTGATGAAGAGTGTGATGAATGTGTGATGAAGAGTGTGATGAAGAGTGTGATGATGAGTGTGATGAAGAGTGTGATGAATGTGTGATGAAGAGTGTGATGAAGAGTGTGATGAATGTGTGATGAAGAGTGTGATGAAGAGTGTGATGAATGTGTGATGAAGAGTGTGATGAAGAGTGTGATGAAGAGTGTGATGAATGTGTGATGAAGAGTGTGATGAAGAGTGTGATGATGAGTGTGATGAAGAGTGTGATGAATGTGTGATGAAGAGTGTGATGAATGTGTGATGAAGAGTGTGATGAAGAGTGTGATGAATGTGTGATGAAGAGTGTGATGATGTGTGTGATGAAGAGTGTGATGAATGTGTGATGAAGAGTGTGATGAAGAGTGTGATGAAGAGTGTGATGAAGAGTGTGATGAATGTGTGATGAAGAGTGTGATGAATGTGTGATGAAGAGTGTGATGAAGAGTGTGATGAATGTGTGATGAAGAGTGTGATGAATGTGTGATGAAGAGTGTGATGAATGTGTGATGAAGAGTGTGATGAATAGTGTGATGAAGAGTGTGATGAATGTGTGATGAAGACGAACACAGACCGACTAAAACAGCGTCTAGGATTGTTTAAATACTGTATAATTCCACGTGTCATTACAGTGATAATAATGGCCTGTATAATGTAGCCTGGTGCTACATTAGAGCAGTCCCGGCCCACACTGACCAGAACGAGACCGGCTGCAGCCTCAAAGACCAGAACGAGACCGGCTGCAGCCTCAAAGACCAGAACGAGACCGGCTGCAGCCTCAAAGACCAGAACGAGACCGGCTGCAGCCTCAGAGACCAGAACGAGACCGGCTGCAGCCTCAAAGACCAGAACGAGACCGGCTGCAGCCTCAAAGACCAGAACGAGACCGGCTGCAGCCTCAGAGACCAGAACGAGACCGGCTGCAGCCTCAAAGACCAGAACGAGACCGGCTGCAGCCTCAAAGACCAGAACGAGACCGGCTGCAGCCTCAGAGACCAGAACGAGACCGGCTGCAGCCTCAGAGACCCATCCATCACCGCTGGCAACACAACAAACCGCACTGAGCCAGAGTCACTTTTCAGTCGGTTTTCCCCTTTTTTAACCGTTCTTTTACCGTCACACGGGGATGTGAGCGATGAGGACACGGCTCACACATGGTTCTGATCTCCCACATGGTTCTGATCTCCCACAGGCCGCGGCACCTGGACCTGGTTTGGGCTCAGATACGGACTGTAGCGTGTGCACTTGACATGTCATTTTATGTCCAGCCGTACTTAAAGGGGGGGGTCCTAAACTGGAAACAGAGAATGTAGCTCACGCGAGTCATGTAAACAGTCGTTATGTGGAGATCGTTTGAGCGGGAGGTTCTGCTGCTCTGAGGTTCTGCTGCTCTGAGGTTCTGCTTCACTGAGGTTCTGCTGCTATGAGGTTCTGCTTCTCTGAGTTTCTGCTGCTCTGAGGTTCTGCTGCTCTGAGGTTCTGCTGCTCTGAGGTTCTGCTGCACTGAGGTTCTGCTTCTCTGAGGTTCTGCTGCTCCGAGGTTCTGCTGCTCCGAGGTTCTGCTGCACTGAGGTTCTGCTTCACTGAGGTTCTGCTGCTCTGAGGTTCTGCTTCACTGAGGCTCTGCTGCTCTGAGGTTCTGCTGCTCTGAGGTTCTGCTTCTCTGAGGTTCTGCTGCTCTGAGGTTCTGCTGCACTGAGGTTCTGCTGCTCTGAGGTTCTGCTGCTCTGAGGTTCTGCTTCTCTGAGGTTCTGCTGCTCTGAGGTTCTGCTGCACTGAGGTTCTGCTGCTCTGAGGTTCTGCTGCACTGAGGTTCTGCTGCTCTGAGGTTCTGCTGCTCTGAGGTTCTGCTGCTCTGAGGTTCTGCTGCACTGAGGTTCTGCTGCACTGAGGTTCTGCTGCTCTGAGGTTCTGCTGCTCTGAGGTTCTGCTGCACTGAGGTTCTGCTGCTCTGAGGTTCTGCTGCACTGAGGTTCTGCTGCACTGAGGTTCTGCTGCTCTGAGGTTCTGCTGCTCTGAGGTTCTGCTGCACTGAGGTTCTGCTGCACTGAGGTTCTGCTTCTCTGAGGTTCTGCTGCTCTGAGGTTCTGCTGCTCTGAGGTTCTGCTGCACTGAGGTTCTGCTGCACTGAGGTTCTGCTGCTCTGAGGTTCTGCTGCTCTGAGGTTCTGCTGCTCTGAGGTTCTGCTGCTCTGAGGTTCTGCTGCTCCGAGGTTCTACTGACGCTGATGCTGATGTGGACCAAAGCTCCTCCTGCTGTGTTTGTGTGATTGAAATGATGATTTAATGATTATTATGTTTATGCATCAGGATATCACTGATTGATATGTTTATGTGTCAGGACCATGGATCTACAGTATAATAATAACTGGACAGAGTATTACTAGCTTACAGCTGTCCCGCCCTAGGCCACAGGGGGCGCTGTGGTACTGCAGACTGAATTCATGAGGGCTACCCAGAAAAAAGTCCCATAGAACTCAATGTAAACTAAAACAGCTCGACCTCAGCTGACAGAGAACCTGTCAGAGAACCTGACAGAGAACCTGACAGAGAACCTGACAGAGAACCTACAGAGAACCTGACAGAGAACCTGACAGAGAACCTGACAGAGAACCTGACAGAGAACCTACAGAGAACCTACAGAGAACCTACAGCTTTCAAAAATATCAGATTTTGTGGGGATTTTAGTGTCCCTTGTCGTCCTGAACTTTTTTCTTCTTAAATCCTTCTGTTTTCTTTAAATCCACACTTTACTGCCACAAACTCTGCTTACCTGGCTCCCGCTCTAACTCCCGCTCTGACTCCGCTCTGATGAACTGCTCTGATTGGTCAGAGCGAGGCCGAGCCCCTCCGTGCACATGCATGAGAGCCACACATGCGTGTTTGGCGCGACGCATCATGGGAGATAATCCACTGCACAGAACCGGGAGGACCAGACGATGCCCAAATATGGGCGAGTTCTCCTCCCGGTCTCTGTGAAGTCCCATGAACTACTGAGCACAAGCCATTCATTTGAACAGGACGCCATCTTGGATCACTGGGGCTTGGTCAGGACAGCAGACACAAGTCTGTGGGTGTCAAAACTAGGAGTGAGTGGGCGATATATATCGTGGATGATATATATCGTGGATGATATATATCGTGGATGATATATATCGTGGATGATATATATCGTGGATGATATATATCGTGGATGATATATATCGTGGATGATATATATCGTGGATGATATATATCGTGGATGATATATATCGTGGATGATATATATCGCGAAAGTGAATTTGCAGATGTGCTTTTTCACATTATGGTGGTGTTACTGGTGGTACATGTGTCCAGAGCATAAACACATGTTTCAGTCAGGCCTAAAAAGCCAAACACTGTTGGCAATGTTTGTGCAGGTTTTGCAAAGATGTGTGAAGCTTTTTACAATAAATTATCATTTGGCCTTTAAACATGATCTGTTTTTTTATTTACATTTGTGACATGTTGGTGCCATATGAACCAACGTGTACTTTGAGGAGCACAGGGACTGGCCTCCTGCTGGGACTCTGAGGAGCACAGGGACTGGCCTCCTGCTGGGACTCTGAGGAGCACAGGGACTGGACTCCTGCTGGGACTCTGAGGAGCACAGGGACTGGACTCCTGCTGGGACTCTGAGGAGCACAGGGACTGGCCTCCTGCTGGGACTCTGAGGAGCACAGGGACTGGTCTCCTGCTGGGACTCTGAGGAGCACAGGGACTGGCCTCCTGCTGGGACTCTGAGGAGCACAGGGACTGGCCTCCTGCTGGGACTCTGAGGAGCACAGGGACTGGCCTCCTGCTGGGACTCTGAGGAGCACAGGGCTGAGAGCTGATTGGCTGAGTGAAGCTGGACTAAAAACTACACACATGAGAACAATGTGTTTTGAGAGTTTCATTTGATTGTTTAGTCATTTATTCTGGTTTTAAAGTTTTACCCAAACTTTACAATACAAGTTATTCTTGTATTTCCCTAAATCACAGCAGCATCATCTCAGACTTAACAAAACCATTGAAACCAGTTAAAACACAGAAAGAATATAGAACACATGTTGATAAATGTCATACATGTGATAAATGTCATACATGTTGATAAATATCATACATGTGATAAATGTCATACATGTTGATAAATGTCATACATGTGATAAATGTCATACATGTTGATAAATGTCATACATGTGATAAATGTCATACATGTTGATAAATGTCACACATGTGATAAATGTCACACATGTGATAAATGTCATACATGTTGATAAATGTCACACATTTTGATAAATGTCATACATGTGATAAATGTCACACATGTAATAAATGTCATACATGTGATAAATGTCACACATGTTGATAAATGTCACACATGTGATAAATGTCATACATGTTGATAAATGTCACACATGTGATAAATGTCATACATGTTGATAAATGTCACACATGTTGATAAATGTCATACATGTGATAAATGTCACACATGTGATAAATGTCACACATGTGATAAATGTCACACATGTGATAAATGTCACACATGTGATAAATGTCACACTTGTTGATAAATGTCACACATGTGATAAATGTCACACATGTGATAAATGTCACACATGTGATAAATGTCACACATGTTGATAAATGTCACACATGTGATAAATGTCACACATGTGATAAATGTCACACATGTGATAAATGTCATACATGTTGATAAATGTCACACATGTGATAAATGTCATACATGTTGATAAATGTCACACATGTTGATAAATGTCATACATGTTGATAAATGTCATACATGTGATAAATGTCATACATGTGATAAATGTCACACATGTGATAAATGTCATACATGTTGATAAATGTCACACATGTGATAAATGTCATACATGTTGATAAATGTCACACATGTGATAAATGTCATACATGTTGATAAATGTCATACATGTTGATAAATGTCATACATGTTGATAAATGTCATACATGTGATAAATGTCATACATGTGATAAATGTCATACATGTGATAAATGTCACACATGTGATAAATGTCACACATGTGATAAATGTCATACATGTGATAAATGTCACACATGTGATAAATGTCACACATGTTGATAAATGTCATAAATGTTGATAAATGTCACACATGTTGATAAATGTCATACATGTGATAAATGTCACACATGTGATAAATGTCACACATGTTGATAAATGTCACACATGTTGATAAATGTCACACATGTTGATAAATGTCACACATGTGATAAATGTCATGTTCGCAGGTGTAGATGGAGGATGCCAGGTCCAGAGGTCCCGTCATCGTACCATGAAACAGACAATGGGACACAATGGGAGCTTTAAGAACAAAGCTACAGCGGTGTTGAAAGTATAAAAGTGTAAAGATAATAGATTGTGCTTGGTTCAAACGCTGCCTCACTGACTACGGTGGCCCCAGAGGCTCACGAGGAACAAACCTCTGTTTAGAACAAAGCACATTTTTATCTCAATAAATCACCAACAAGATCTAATATTCCTCCCTTGGCTGCGTGGACCTCCATGCACCGGTTCTGACCCATACGGTTTGAATAAGCTGAAGCCAGCGCTGCACTGAGACACTCAAAGGGAAAAAGGCAAACTAAAAACAGAAAATGTCGCTCACAAAATGATAATGACTCTCTCTCTTTGGTGTCATGTGACAGGGCGGCGCGGGTCGGTTTCAGTCCGTCTGCGAGGTACAAATAGGAACCATACGGGCCGAGCCACACGGGCCGAGCTCACCCCCCTCGGGTCATTAAAAGTGCCTGCTCCAAGGTTTTACTGCGCAAAGATCATCACGGGACGCTCACATCAAAAGGGGCCTGACAGGGGACGTACGGCGGCCATTAGCAGCAGCAGTGCATTCTGGGAATACAGGGGGGCTGTAGCGGGGCTGTGGGGCTTTATATAACAGCAGTATGTGTTCACGGAGGTGACTTTATATAACAGCAGTATGTGTTCACGGTGACTTTATATAACAGCAGTATGTGTTCACGGTGACTTTATATAACAGCAGTATGTGTTCACGGTGACTTTATATAACAGCAGTATGTGTTCACGGTGACTTTATATAACAGCAGTATGTGTTCACGGTGACTTTATATAACAGCAGTATGTGTTCACGGTGACTTTATATAACAGCAGTATGTGTTCACGGAGGTGACTTTATATAACAGCAGTATGTGTTCACGGAGGTGACTTTATATAACAGTAGTATGTGTTCACGGTGACTTTATATAACAGCAGTATGTGTTCACGGTGACTTTATATAACAGCAGTATGTGTTCACGGAGGTGACTTTATATAACAGCAGTATGTGTTCACGGAGGTGACTTTATATAACAGCAGTATGTGTTCACGGAGGTGACTTTATATAACAGTAGTATGTGTTCACGGAGGTGACTTTATATAACAGCAGTATGTGTTCACGGAGGTGACTTTATATAACAGCAGTATGTGTTCACGGAGGTGACAGCAGCAGGGACAGTTGCTCTAAAGTCTTTGAGCAGTGTCCCGTGTGAAGCCATGGTCCCGGTCAGAGCGAGGGCACAGCAGAGGCGTCATTCTGAGGTTTCACTGCATCAGCATCAGCATTAGCATTAGCGTTAGCATTAGCATTAGCATTAGCATCAGAGTGAGCGTGGGCTGAAGTGGAAACAGTTCCACAAACACAAACGCTGAGTTAAAAGTGTGAACGCTGCAGTGAGCTCCAGGATCAAAGGCACGAAGACGACAGACGGTTCTGACAGCTCTGAGACAGACGCTGCGTACGAGAGGCCACAGGGAAAGGCACTTATAGTAGCTGTGTTTTGTCATGTGTTCACATCCCTCACAGTAGGATATGTCTGCTTAAAGACATGTCACAGAGAGACGACCTGATTAAACTGGAGCTGAAGAGGAGGGTTTGCATCTCATCGTCCTGCACAGATTTATTGAATGATTTATGTTTTATAACAGTCACATGCACGTTTATGCACAGTGTTTCAGAGCAGAAAGACTTCTGTAAAGGGATTATTTAGCCCTTTTTACAAGTGTCATTAAAATAAGTGAATGTATACATTAATATTTACGGAAGTAGCTGTATAAACATGTAAGGTTCTGAGTTCATGTAGCCATCCAAAATGATCAAAGTGAATGGCATGATTTAAGTTCATCACTGCATCATCTGACATTACATGATGATTCTGGGACACAACAGTAGTTTTGACACACATGCATTTACTTGACTTGACTTCAAATAATGTTCTTTAAATAATATGAAGGTGTAAATTCAGACTGGAAGACCAAAGAGACACATGCGGTCACACGGACTCACCTGAACATGGATCAGTCTCAGCTGCTCCGTAACACACCTGTGCTTATCATTGTATGTCTGTATTTAAACAGAGCCTCTCAGTTCTCTGCAGAATCCAGCAGCTGTCCGAGCAGCAACCCACCTCCTCCCCGTCACCACCTCTTCAGTGCAGATTCAGATTCAGATTCATTTATTTCGCCATTTGCAGTATGTATACACCACATTGGAATGCATTTGTAAAAGTTCCCCGTGTGCACAAGACAAGTACAGACACAAAACAACATTAAAAGACAAAAATAAAACAAATTTTAAAAACAGTAAACAAATGTCACAACAAATGTCACCGTGGAAGTTGACCAACTTAAAACAGATCTATACGAGTGCAAAACATTAAAGTGCTCTATTCAAACTGTTAACAGCTCGTGGAAAAAAACTGTTAGCATGACGAGATGTCCTGCATCTCAGAGAACAGTATCTTCTGCCAGAGGGAAGAAGCTGGAACAAGGCTTTTCCTGGGTGGCCAGAAGAGTCTCTGATAATTATCAGGGCACTGTTAAAAAGTCTGGATTGATAAAGAACCTCCAGAACAGGAAGTTCACAGCCCACGGTCCTCTTTGCAGAGCGGAGCACCTTGTTTAAAGCTCTCTTTTCTTTATCTGTGATGTTACCGAACCACACAGACACAGAACCAACAAGTAAACTCTCAATGGTGCAGCGATAAAAGTTCAGCAGAATCTTAGAGTTAGTGGTAAATTCTCTAAGTTTCCGCAGAAAGTAGAGACGCTGACGAGCTTTCTTAACGACTCGGTCAGTGTTTTTAACCCATTTCAGGTCATCAGACAGAGTTAGACCCAGAAACTTACACTCCTCTACAATCTGCACTTGGGAGTTATCGATTGCGACAGGCAAATGAGAACTGTTGCGACTGAAATCAAAGACCAGTTCGCATGTTTTGGATGCGTTCAGCTGGAGGTTGTTAGCCTTACTCCACTGAACCACATTTTGGATCTCGGCTCTATAAGAGGATTCATCGTTATTACTGATGAGACCGATGATGGTGGTGTCATCAGCATATTTGATGATCAGGTTAGAGTCTGAGGAAGACACACAATCATGAGTGTACAGTGTAAAAAGTAAAGGACTCAAAATACATCCCTGAGGAGATCCAGTGCTCATGTTCTGTGTTCGGCTTCTTCCACCTGACCAGGGTCTAGGCCCTGGGGGGTCACAAGCTCATCATTAATAATAAACTCCCTCCTGCATACGCCCTGCAGTATTTCTGCAGCGGTCCATCTGTCTAATACAGTAGAACCCAATCCATGCGTTTGCTGGGTTTATCCGTCCATTCATGCAGTATTGACAATAAATATAATCTAATGCAATGTTTGTCTCGAGTCTTTCTAGATTTAATTAATATTGTTATTTGTTTAATCAATTCCAGAATCTCTTTTGCAGGAGAGGCCCCAGAGAGAGGGGAGCTATTGCACATGTAGGGAAAACCGGAGCACCCAGAGGAAACCTACTCAGCCTCAGCTCAACCCAAAGCGTCAAATAGTGACTTAAAAACGTGTTCTAATCGGATAAAGACAAGTCTCCTTCTGTTGGAACAAATAAACCGTTTTATTTATTTAGAAGAGACATTCAGCTCCATCACGTGTTCATCATGTGTCCATCACGTGTCCATCACGTGTTCATCATGTGTCCATCATGTGTCCATCATGTGTCCATCATGTGTTCATCATGTGTTCATCATGTGTCCATCATGTGTTCATCATGTGTTCATCATGTGTTCATAACGTGTCCATCACGTGTCCATCACGTGTTCATCACGTGTCCATCACGTGTCCATCACGTGTCCATCACGTGTTCATCACATGTTCATCACGTGTCCATCACCATCACGTGTCCATCACGTGTCCATCACGTGTCCATCACGTGTTCATCACGTGTTCATCACGTGTCCATCACGTGTTCATCACGTGTTCATCACGTGTTTATCACGTGTCCATCACGTGTTCATCAGGTGTTCATCATGTGTTCATCACATGTTCATCAAGTGTTCATCACGTGTCCATCACGTGTTCATCACATGTTCATCACGTGTCCATCACGTGTTCATCACGTGTTCATCACGTGTCCATCACGTGTCCATCACGTGTTCATCACGTGTTCATCACATGTCCATCACGTGTTCATCATGTGTTCATCAGGTGTTCATCATGTGTTCATCACATGTTCATCACGTGTTCATCACGTGTCCATCACGTGTTCATCACATGTTCATCACGTGTCCATCACGTGTTCATCACGTGTTCATCACGTGTCCATCACGTGTCCATCACGTGTTCATCACGTGTTCATCACATGTCCATCACGTGTTCATCATGTGTTCATCATGTGTTCATCATGTGTTCATAATCATCAGTTTGTCCAAATGTTATTTCTACTGAGGAGGCTCATACGTGTGTGTGGCTTTTCCTTCTCTGTGAATGCCGTGCCCCCCCACCCCCCCTCCCTCCTCATGTCCTGGGACCCCCCCACACCCCCCTCTCCCTCCTCATGTCCTGGGACCCCTCCCTCCTCATGTCCCGGGACCCCCCCCCACCCCCTCATACAAAGCCCTCTTTTCCCCTTTGTTTAATGCAGTCCATCAACACTTCCTCCTGGGCTGTTAGTGTCAGGCTGCATTTCCTCTCAGACTCACACGCCACGTTCAGCTCGGGCTAAAGTTTCCCGAACGGTAAAGAGCTTCAAAGTCAATCACTGCAGCTCTGGCTCTGATGCACCCCCCTTCTTCCCCACAGCCCCCTCACCCCCACAGACCCCCCCCCCCCCCCCTCCAATACTCTGCGGTCAATGAACACCACTTTAAACAAGAACAAGTGTTCAGTCTTGTCGTTGACTTTGGTTTTTTGTTCTTATTTTGTTGTTTTTATTCCATGTTCAAATAAACTTTCATTCATGAGATCAATAATCTTAGTGTATCTTTTAGCAGTAAAACAGAACAGAGGTCCACAGTATAAGCATGAGAATACACACGTGTGTATCTGCACAGACATGTGCGTGTCGTGGAGGAGGGTTCTAAAGCTGAGGTTCTTCACTATTTCATAAAACACACTGTTTCTGGAGCTTCAGATGTTCTGATTATCTGAAGCTCTAAACTTACGACTTCTACAGACGCCGTGGCAGATGCTGAGAGTTTACACGCGTGTTAGGGCCTAACATTACATGTTAGTCTGACACGGCTACACCGAGTAAGACTGTTCCAGGTAAACTGCCACCTCAGCATTCTGCACTGGCTTTGAATTTACAGTTTAGTTTAAAGATATACTGAAGAAAACACCACAGTATCACAGCATTTATGGAACAAACGGCGACACATCCGACTGTTGACGTGTGCCGAACAGAGACAGAGCTGTGCCCTTTCTGGGATCATAGCATGTGATAAAACACAATATACATATATTCTATTTAACAATGATTACAGAGAGATGTCACATTATAGTCATTTCAATCTATTTTTGTTTAGCCTTAAATCACAAAAGCTCTGGCAACTCAGAGAATCAGAGAATGTGTCTGTTGGTCCAAAGGGACGACCACTGTCCATAAAAGACATTAATGTCCATAAAAGACATTAATGTCCATAAAAGACATTAATGTCCATAAAAAACATTAATGTCCATAAAAGACATTAATGTCCATAAAAGACATTAATGTCCATAAAAGGCATTAATGTCCATAAAAGACATTAATGTCCATAAAAGACATTAATGTCCATAAAAGACATTAATGTCCATAAAAGGCATTAATGTCCATAAAAGACATTAATGTCCTTCATGTCCTGGATCATCACTGTCCTCACATTGAAAGGAACAACTCAAAAAGAAATATGGGGAAAAGTGTTAAGTCACGGAGGTCTGCTGTAAACTGTCGTCTGTACTTTTTATTCCACTGTCTTTGAATTCACAGTTCACAAATCTCACATTATATTAGTTAACTTAAAGCTGGGGTACCTGACTCTGCTGTTTGATAAATGGAAGCTTCTCAACAGATAGAGTCCTGTAAAAGTACAAAGTTGTGAGCAAATTCCTCTTATTAGAAAAACATCTTCTGTGCACAGGTACAAAAGAGCCCTGTGAGCTCTGCTTTGGGCTGATGACTGAGAAACTAGGGCCAAACCAAAGGGCTCCTGCTGGGGCAGAGTCAGGAGTAAACATGGGGATGTTTACGCCGATAGAATCTGGATCAGTCTTCTTGAAAATGTGAGACAGGCCTCTACTCTGTTCTGTTGAGCTGTTCATACGACGGAAGGTTCTCATCTCCCTCTGGGCCTCCTCCAGGTTCTCTTTTTCAGGCCCTGGGTTTTAGAGTCGGATGATCCTCGACACATGTAACACATTCATGAACATTTCTGGACATTGGCCCCACGTCTGATGGACCATGTTTTAATCGTTGCTTTTCCTGTGGTTGAACTGTTGGATTCTCTGATCTGTGTTGGCAAATCGACAACTTTCTAAAGTCCTCTGAGATAACGGCTGTGATACAGAAATGGATTGAAGTGAATTGAATCTTTTTGATTTACTGTGAAAACTTATGATTGTTTTGAGAGCGACTTTATCCGTTGGATGTTTTTGTGTTTTGAAAGTCAGGTACCCCGGCTTTAATCCCACGCATGTTTCACTGCCGCGCAAAGCGTGCAGCACCTTTGTGACGTGTCGGAGCTTCTTGTTTTTGCAGATCGTCGCGCTCCGCTGCTTGGGAACAAAGCGGCGCAGAGATCAGAGGGACCCGGGCGCCGCTGACCCGGGCGTCCCTCCTTCACCTTAAGGCGTTGATTGCCTGTGGAGCCTAACTCCAAAACTGGCTCTTTTTTTTCCCATGAGGCTTAGCTCCGGTGCAGAGTGGCTCCTGCAGGTCACCGCGGGGCCATGGGTCAGTGAGAGTATAGTGCCCCATTGGAGGAGAGTAACGGCGGCCATGTTGGACGGACGAGCGGCGCAGCTTGTGCCTGGGACCCGCAGGAATGTGGAGAATCTGGGGCTAAGCTGCAGCGGACTCCTGCGTCTGATGGAAGTGTGGCCTAAGGGGGGAGAGAGCTGAGGGTGGGCGAGAGAGAGACTGAGCTGATGGAAGTGTGGCTGAGAGAGAGACTGAGCTGATGGAAGTGTGGCCGAGAGAGAGAGAGACTGAGCTGATGGAAGTGTGGCCGAGAGAGAGAGAGACTGAGCTGATGGAAGTGTGGCCGAGAGAGAGAGAGACTGAGCTGATGGAAGTGTGGCCGAGAGAGAGAGACTGAGCTGATGGAAGTGTGGCCGAGAGAGAGACTGAGCTGATGGAAGTGTGGCCGAGAGAGAGACTGAGCTGATGGAAGTGTGGCCGAGAGAGAGAGACTGAGCTGATGTGATCTCATGGCCCCAAGGCTTAAAGGGCCTGTCTCAGTTTGACCGTTTTTTTCTAACCGCAGAAGCACTTTGTATTTATGGGCAGTGTACTTTCTTCTTTTGCAACGCACAAGCACTTTAGACACGGCAAGTTTGTAAAGAGCAGTTCATACACATGGGGCAAAGTACTCAACAAAACAAGAATAGAGAGAGTATTTTAATAATAAATAATCAATCAATCAAAGTTTATTTGTAGAGCTCTTTCATACACAGGGCAACACAAAGCGCTTCACAGTCCACACAAATCATCACATAAAACAAACACCAGAATCACAATTAAAACATTAAAATCACACAAGATTAAAACCATTAAAACTTCCAAAATTACACAAGGAATTTAAAAAAATAATAAATGACAACAGTAAGTAAGTAAGTAATCTTTATTTGTATAGCACCTTTCACAGACAAAGGCCACAAAGTGCTTCACAACACAGTAAAACATCACAAAATTAAATACAATATAAAAAGGGTCAAAACAACACAGAAATCGTATCAGCCCAAAAATAGCTAATAAAGGCTTGAACAAATAAATGAGTCTTAAGATTGCTTTTAAAAGTATCAACCGAGTCAGTAGAGCATAAAGAGGGCGGAAGATGGTTCCAAAGCCTGGGAGCAACAGCCTGGAAGGATCACCTCTTGTACCAAAACAAGTGGAACCTTTAGCAGAGTTTGATCCACAGACCTCAGAGCCCGAGCAGGGGTGTGAGGCTGGATCAGAAAACTGAGGTAAGAAGGAGCTGGACCACGCAAGGCTCTGAAAGCTAGAACCAACATTTTAAACGTGATCCTATAGGACACTGGCAGCCAATGAAGTTGTTTTAAGATAGGAGATATGTGGGTCCTCCTGTTAGTGCGGGTCAGAATTCTCGCTGCAGAGTTTTGCACTAGTTGCAGTCGAGAGAGCTCCTTCTTATTTAGACATGAAAACAAACTATTACAATAGTCTAAGCGTGAAGACACAAATGCATGAATGATAAGCTCTAAGTCATTACGTGCGACCATATTCCTAAGTTTAGAAATGTTCCTTGACAGTGCATTAGAAATGGAGATAAAATCCTTCAGTTGTAGCACAGGCAAACAGAACAGTCTTTAACCTGGATTTGAACATTGACAGAGCAGACGCCTGTCTCACATTTTCAGGGAGATTGTTCCAGATCTTAGCTGCATGAATCTGAAACGCAGCCTCCCCATGTTTAGTTCTCACTCTGGGCACTAACAGGAGTCCAGTCCCTGTGCTCCTCAGAGTCCCAGCAGGAGTCCAGTCCCTGTGCTCCTCAGAGTCCCAGCAGGAGTCCAGTCCCTGTGCTCCTCAGAGTCCCAGCAGGAGTCCAGTCCCTGTGCTCCTCAGAGTCCCAGCAGGAGTCCAGTCCCTGTGCTCCTCAGAGTCCCAGCAGGAGTCCAGTCCCTGTGCTCCTCAGAGTCCCAGCAGGAGTCCAGTCCCGGTGCTCCTCAGAGTCCCAGCAGGAGTCCAGTCCCTGTGCTCCTCAGAGTCCCAGCAGGAGTCCAGTCCCTGTGCTCCTCAGAGTCCGGGCTGGTTCATATGGGACTAACAGGTGCGAGGCCATGGAGAGACTTGTAACAAGCAGAGCTGTTTTAAAGTCTATTCTCTGAGTGCAGAGACCTGAGGACCGGACTAATGTGGTCGTACTTCCTGGTTCTAGTCAGGACTAATGTGGTCGTACTTCCTGGTTCTAGTCAGGACTAATGTGGTCGTACTTCCTGGTTCTAGTCAGGACTAATGTGGTCGTACTTCCTGGTTCTAGTCAGGACTAATGTGGTCGTACTTCCTGGTTCTAGTCAGGACTAATGTGGTCGTACTTCCGGGTTCTAGTCAGGACTAATGTGGTCGTACTTCCTGGTTCTAGTCAGGACTAATGTGGTCGTACTTCCTGGTTCTAGTCAGGACTAATGTGGTCGTACTTCCTGGTTCTAGTCAGGACTAATGTGGTCGTACTTCCTGGTTCTAGTCAGGACTAATGTGGTCGTACTTCCTGGTTCTAGTCAGGACTAATGTGGTCGTACTTCCTGGTTCTAGTCAGGACTAATGAGGTCGTACTTCCTGGTTCTAGTCAGGACTAATGTGGTCGTACTTCCTGGTTCTAGTCAGGACTAATGTGGTCGTACTTCCTGGTTCTAGTCAGGACTAATGTGGTCGTACTTCCTGGTTCTAGTCAGGACTGGAGCTGCTGCATTTTGAATGTACTGCAGCTGTTTTACAGCCTGTTTGGACAGACCTGTGAGCAGGCCATTGCAGTAGTCTAACCTACTGGAGACAAATGCATGGATAAGAATCTCCAAGTCTGCTTTAGACACTATGTTTTTGATCCTGGCAATGTTTTTTAGATGGTAAAAAGCTGCTGATGTTACTGATTTGATGTGGCTATTAAAATTTAAGTCTGAGTCCAGTATTACCCCTAGATTTCTGACCTTGTTTGAAGGTTTTAGGGAGAGAGACTGTAGATGACAGATGACGCTCTCTCTTTGTTTCTGGACCAAAGACAATCATTTCAGTTTTGTCTGCGTTTAGCTGAAGGAAGTTGTTTTGCATCCACTCACTGATCTGTTGGATACAGTGAAGGAGTGGACTCACTCCTTCCATGTTCTCCTGCAGTCAGTGAGACATAGATCTGAGTGTCGTCTGCATAGTTATGATAGGACACTTTGTTTCTGCGTATTAACTGACCTAACGGCAGCATGTAGAGATTGAACAGAAGAGGTCCCAGGATCGACCCCTGTGGTACTCCACAGGTCAGGGCCATATGATCTGAGACACAGTTTCCAATCTCCACAAAGTACTTCCTGTCTTCAAGGTAAGACCTAAACCAACTTAGGGCGGTGCCAGCGACGCCAACCCAGTCCTCTAGTCTCTGTAAGAGGATCTCATGGTCGACAGTGTCAAAGGCAGCACTTAGATCTAACAGGATTATAGACATATATCATAGGACATATCAAAAGAATTATTCATTGTTAAAAATTCATTGAGTGAAGATTGTAGAGTTTTTGAGTAGAAGCCTGTCTCACATTCTCAAGAAGACTATTCCAGATTGAAGCTGCATGGATCTGAAACACTGCCTCCTCATGTTCAGCCCTGACTCCTGCTGGTCCCAGAGTCAGGACCAGTCCTCCACTTTTTTATTTGTCTGAACAGAAAGAGTCAGGTTGCTTTAACCCTAACTGTGTTGTGCTATTGTTAATACTTTTATTGTGTGCTGCTCATTCCTGCTGCTGCAACACACACAGGTCCTCACTGTGGGACTTTTCAAAAGGGTCTTTAAAGTCCTGACTGAAACTTTGTGAGACCCTGCGAGTCACATTTAGTGTTTGGAGGATTCATCGACGTTTATCTGAAAAAACTGTCTTTAAATGAACCCAACACTTTAACAGAGCTCAGATCTGTCCACGTTTAGCAGAACTGTAGAACTGCACTGTGACCGTTTAATCCGTCTTTTCTTTTCTAATCTCTGAGGCCGGCGGTCTGAGGCCGGCGGTCTGAGGCCGGCGGGTCTGAGGCCGGCGGGTCTGAGGCCGGCGGGTCTGAGGCCGGCGGTCTGAGGCCGGCGGGTCTGAGGCCGGCGGTCTGAGGCCGGCGGTCTGAGGCCGGCGGTCTGAGGCCGGCGGTCTGAGGCCGGCGGTCGAGGCCGGGTCTGAGGCCGGCGGGTCTGAGGCCGGAGGTCTGAGGCCGGCGGGTCTGAGGCCGGCGGTCTGAGGCCGGCGGTCTGAGGCCGGCGGGTCTGAGGCCGGCGGTCTGAGGCCGGAGGTCTGAGGCCGGCGGTCTGAGGCCGGCGGTCTGAGGCCGGCGGGTCTGAGGCCGGCGGGTCTGAGGCCGGCGGGTCTGGGAGGTCTGAGGCCGGCGGGTCTGAGGCCGGAGGTCTGAGGCCGGCGGTCTGAGGCCGGCGGGTCTGAGGCCGGCGGGTCTGAGGCCGGCGGGTCTGAGGCCGGCGGGTCTGAGGCCGGCGGGTCTGAGGCCGGCGGGTCTGAGGCCGGAGGTCTGAGGCCGGCGGTCTGAGGCCGGCGGTCTGAGGCCTGAGGCCGGCGGTCTGAGGCCGGAGGTCTGAGGCCGGCGGGTCTGAGGCCGGCGGGTCTGAGGCCGGCGGGTCTGAGGCCGGCGGGTCTGAGGCCGGCGGGTCTGAGGCCGGCGGGTCTGAGGCCGGCGGGTCTGAGGCCGGCGGGTCTGAGGCCGGCGGTCTGAGGCCGGCGGTCTGAGGCCGGCGGTCTGAGGCCGGAGGTCTGAGGCCGGCGGGTCTGAGGCCGGCGGTCTGAGGCCGGCGGGTCTGAGGCCGGCGGGGTCTGAGGCCGGCGGTCTGAGGCCGGCGGGTCTGAGGCCGGAGGTCTGAGGCCGGAGGTCTGAGGCCGGCGGTCTGAGGCCGGCGGTCTGAGGCCGGCGGGTCTGAGGCCGGCGGGTCTGAGGCCGGCGGGTCTGAGGCCGGAGGTCTGAGGCCGGCGGGTCTGAGGCTGGAGGTCTGAGGCCGGCGGGTCTGAGGCCGGAGGTCTGAGGCCGGCGGTCTGAGGCCGGCGGGTCTGAGGCCGGCGGGTCTGAGGCCGGCGGGTCTGAGGCCGGCGGGTCTGAGGCCGGCGGGTCTGAGGCCGGCGGGTCTGAGGCCGGAGGTCTGAGGCCGGCGGTCTGAGGCCGGCGGTCTGAGGCCGGAGGTCTGAGGCCGGCGGTCTGAGGCCGGAGGTCTGAGGCCGGAGGTCTGAGGCCGGCGGGTCTGAGGCCGGCGGGTCTGAGGCCGGCGGGTCTGAGGCCGGCGGGTCTGAGGCCGGCGGGTCTGAGGCCGGCGGGTCTGAGGCCGGCGGGTCTGAGGCCGGAGGTCTGAGGCCGGCGGTCTGAGGCCGGCGGGTCTGAGGCCGGCGGTCTGAGGCCGGCGGGTCTGAGGCCGGAGGTCTGAGGCCGGCGGGTCTGAGGCCGGAGGTCTGAGGCCGGCGGGTCTGAGGCCGGCGGTCTGAGGCCGGGTCTGAGGCCGGAGGTCTGAGGCCGGAGGTCTGAGGCCGGCGGTCTGAGGCCGGCGGGTCTGAGGCCGGAGGTCTGAGGCCGGCGGGTCTGAGGCCGGCGGTCTGAGGCCGGCGGTCTGAGGCCGGCGGTCTGAGGCCGGGGGTCTGAGGCCGGCGGGTCTGAGGCCGGCGGTCTGAGGCCGGCGGTCTGAGGCCGGCGGTCTGAGGCCGGCGGTCTGAGGCCGGCGGGTCTGAGGCCGGCGGGTCTGAGGCCGGAGGGTCTGAGGCCGGCGGTCTGAGGCCGGCGGGTCTGAGGCCGGCGGGTCTGAGGCCGGCGGTCTGAGGCCGGCGGTCTGAGGCCGGAGGCGGGTCTGAGGCCGGCGGTCTGAGGCCGGCGGTCTGAGGCCGGAGGTCTGAGGCCGGCGGGGTCTGAGGCCGGAGGTCTGAGGCCGGCGGTCTGAGGCCGGAGGTCTGAGGCCGGCGGGTCTGAGGCCGGCGGGTCTGAGGCCGGCGGTCTGAGGCCGGCGGGTCTGAGGCCGGCGGTCTGAGGCCGGCGGGTCTGAGGCCGGCGGGTCTGAGGCCGGCGGGTCTGAGGCCGGCGGGTCTGAGGCCGGCGGTCTGAGGCCGGCGGTCTGAGGCCGGCGGTCTGAGGCCGGCGGGTCTGAGGCCGGAGGTCTGAGGCCGGCGGGTCTGAGGCCGGAGGTCTGAGGCCGGCGGTCTGAGGCCGGCGGTCTGAGGCCGGCGGTCTGAGGCCGGCGGGTCTGAGGCCGGCGGGTCTGAGGCCGGCGGTCTGAGGCCGGAGGTCTGAGGCCGGCGGGTCTGAGGCCGGGTCTGAGGCCGGCGGTCTGAGGGCCGGCGGGTCTGAGGCCGGCGGGTCTGAGGCCGGCGGGTCTGAGGCCGGCGGGTCTGAGGCCGGCGGGTCTGAGGCCGGGGTCTGGGTCTGAGGCCGGCGGGTCTGAGGCCGGCGGTCTGAGGCCGGCGGTCTGAGGCCGGAGGTCTGAGGCCGGCGGGTCTGAGGCCGGAGGTCTGAGGCCGGAGGTCTGAGGCCGGCGGGTCTGAGGCCGGAGGG